>CAJQZM010033808.1:12832-23303 GCA_907164665.1 Colias nastes
GTTAATAGCTACCCCAAAAACCATGAAAATGACACCCATCACGAAAAAAAGTCAAATTTTCGTCGGCGCCATCTTGGATTGTTGTTTCATAAAAATAATATTTGTCATACTCATACAGATCAACCAACATCATAATAGTCTTCCTACTAGTACTTCAAAACTTTGCCGCTATTCCTATTCAACAACCCATAAAAAAGAGGGTCTCAGGCAAGGTAATTTTTAAAACATAATTTTAAATCTATACATATAATAAATCTGTAGAAGGGTCAATTCTGTACATTGAAAATATTGAAAAAATAACTAGCAGGGGGTGTTACTGGATCGATACCAAACCCAAATATGTGATTAAAAAAATTTTTGTCTGTCTGTCTGTCTGTATGTGAAGACATCACGTGAAAACTACCGGTTCGATTTCGATGAAACTTGGTATAATTATACCTTATTATCCTGGGCGTAAAATAGGATACTTTTTATCCTGGAAAAATACGTAGAAAAAAAAATTAATCTCAATTTTTCAGTTATCCATAGACGTTGTTCTGTAGTAGGTACCGCGAACACACGTTGCGTATTATTATAGACCTAGCCGTATTTGGGTCCAATAGATATTTATAAGATGTCATTGTCCGAGTTACTCAAAATTGAGAAATAAACCATCCACGCAAAGACCGACATCCGCGCGGACGGAGTCGCGGGCGGAAGCTAGTTACAAATAATTGTAATATGAAACTTGTGTTGATTTGAAGAATAAAATAGAAAATTTTATTTTTTTACATTTTTAGTTCTTTCGATTCCCGGTCGAAGAAAATGAATTTTTGAAAATGTTTGAATGCAGGTCTATTTCTTTTTAAAAATAAAGGAATGTTTCCTTTCAGCAAAATTTGCTATCTCCAATATTTCTAGTAGGTACTTTCACCCAGGGCACATCGAAAATTTCCACACTGTATTTACAAACAAATTTACAAACAAATATATATATATATGAAAAAATTGCTCGTTTAATAGTATAGATTAAGAAGTTAATTTATTTACACCAACAATCCTAGGATAGGTAATAAAATTAAACTACTGATTTATTTATATTGTTGCGTGCTCGCCGTTGTACTTGCCGCTCGGTTTTAATTAAAACGAGCGGCGACTACAACGTGGTCGGGAGCAAAACTAGCACAGGTCCTCCCTCGATGGCGTCCGGTTGGACTTTGTCGGCACTGGCGTGGTGCGCGCGAGTCGTAATTTACGTATTATATTTTATATAAAAAAAAATAAGGGCTAAATTATATATCTATCCAAAAATTTTACTGTAAAACCTGATTAGTAAATGAAATGTAAAATTTTCATAAAAATAGCGTTTCCCTAATTCGCATAAAACTGTATCTGCTTTCAAAATCGATGCAACTTCTGATTTTTTTTTTATCGAGTTAAATGTTTAATATTGTGTTTCTATCCAAAAATTCTACTAGATCAAACGTTTATCTGTACTATATATTTTTTTAGGATTTTAAATATGATGATTTCTCTGAAAAAAACATGATTTAGAAACATGAATTTCATCCCATGGCCCCTTAATAATCAAGTTTTCACTTCTGCCGGCACTCCCGGAGTGCAACCCGTCTTTTTTTTTTTATTGGAAATTCCCATATCTTAAATCATTCCAATATTGCTTTATTTTTAAACGAATAGATAAGCAGAGATAATTATGAATCATATGTAATGCAATTTCTACATTTAGCAAATCATTACCCAAATAAATCAGATATTTTCTTCATAACTTAAAATGCATTTGACATTAGTTCGTCTCCACGCAGCAACACTAACCAAACGTCTACCGAATTAGCTCATTTTACGACGTCATGTTATGCGATTATGTACTACGTATTTTTTATACAGGGTGCTCAATGCTCGTACACTGGCAATCTGTTGTCAACAGGGGAAGTTTGTAGCCGTCATCAATGTCATTATATCGGCGGATATATGACCGGAAGGAAGCAGTCCCATTTTACGACACCGCTCGCAAAGCGACTCTTTTCCTTGCTTGATGACTTCAATACTGAGTAATCTACGCGTAATACATGGTGTTGTGATGTAATTGCCAATAATTGACGGGACAGGAATATATTTTATAGCATTTGTCTATTCTCATAAATGTCGGAGTTTAAATTGAATTCACATGTCCCTACACACTAATAAGAGATACAAATATTGTATATTTTTATTGCTAAAATTAACATAAATATGTTATCAGGAACATAATTTTTATTCTCACTTATGGAAAAGGATCAAATAAAATCAGTTTTTATCATAACCTTTCACGATGATCAAGTCAGGCTTGGTTGTCATGTCATCAAGCTGAAATATAAGAAAATTTCACGTTTGTAAATAACATGTCTTTGTTTCCAAGTCGTTTTCAATATGACGTCAATGAAAATAATAATAACATTATCCGAATACGATGTAAATTGCTGTTTAATTACTAGCAGAACTGCCTCAATACTATTTTAGGAAAACCGACAAAGATATGCCATTTCTGAACCAAGATAGTTTACGTCCGCGTGCTATCGCCAGCGGCCTGATTGATGTCTCGACGAAGTACTACCTTATCTGGCCGTGTTATACAAAGAGATCTTGTATTTATTTCAATACCTACTGGTACTAAATTTAGCATATGTAAATTGTTCTTCCGATTGAGAGAGATTAATAATTTTGACATTTCGTGACTGCAAAAAGCAAAAAAATCCGCTAAATTAAAAAAAAAACATGGCGTAAGTGGAACATACCTAATTACTACAGTAGTTTCATAATTAATAATTCAAAAGTCACATAAATCACATTAATAATTAATACGAAACTCTTCTCAATAAAAGAGCTCTACATTGTTCCAAATAAGCAGTTAGAGTCCATATGTCACTGTAAATTAAGTTTTAAATTATCTGTAGATACAACTCCATTAAAATTCTACATAATTAATTCATCTATACATTCAAATATTTAAAATTCACTTCTTGTTTCCATTAAATGAATGTCACCGCTATTTCACTTTCGAATTTGTTTCGATTTGACTTCGTTTTTGTGTTTCAAGACTTGTTTTTGATTGAAATGATTAAAATGTCTGACATATAGCAAGAATATCCTCATTCCGTATACTGCAAGACGTAGGCTTACCATAAAAGTACAAGTAGGAATATTAAATACGCAAGCATCAGTATGATAAATATTTTATGCGTGTCGCACAATGAAATGGCTTTATATAGAGCGGGTAAAAAAATCCACGTAAAATTTGGATAGCAAAAATAAAAATATCGATTAGATTCCGTATATATATATTCCTTCGGATATATTCCCGTCCCGTCGGATATATTCCTTCTTTTGTTATGTACGTTATCCAAACATGTTTACAAAATTTGTAAACATGTTTGGATTGTGTCGATGACGAATGTTTGAATAACACATAAACAATTAAATGTAGATTTGTTCTGTTGTTTTACTCTGTTTAAATATCTTCTTAAATATAATTAACAATTTATTTCTTACTGCTCCTGAAAGAAACTAGTAGATTGGACGGATAATAGTAACATGCAATCTTCATCACATTATATTAATTTATAATATAATGTAATACATTTTGTTGAAAATAAATAAAAATATAAAGTTAAGGACAATACAAATGGTCTTTACGTAATTCCAAGTATTTTCAATAACGTTTTGTATATGGGCATTTCTCTGCTAAATGGAAAATCACTGTCCCAAGCAAATTTTATTAGAATAAGTTCTATCATTTCTATTTTTTTAGGATTAATATGAACATAAATGTGGTATTATTGGTTCACAATTGCTCATTATGTAATTTAATATAATAATTTTCGAGAAAAAAAATGTTATACATCTCAAAAACCACTCCCCTGGTATGTCCCTTTTCCAGAATTAGAAGTATTGATACCTATATATATTTAATACTTGTCAATTCGTTACTAAATAATAATAATATGTAATTGCAGAAGACTGTGGCATATTTTAAATTACAAATTACATGTCTATAATAAAAAAAATATTGAAAAAATTGTTTACGAAGTTTGTCCTCAAATTTTTAAAACACTACCCTGGTAACATTTGAAAACGGCGCGAAAATCACTTAGGTTATTAGTCCAAAACATTTCAACCGTGAAATGGAACGCGAACGGTGTAAATTTCGTTCGGTTGTCAATGTAAATAGACAGCCGCCATTTTGTCAGTAGCACCCAGTGTTTCCACATTGAGGGGAAATTCCCCTTTTAAGGGGAAATTAGCGTCAAGAGGGGAAAGAAAAGGGGAAAGACTTTATAAGGGGAAATTGCGGGAAATCGTAGATAAATCCTTTCGGAAATTATTATTTATGGACTCTGCCGTGGACTAGTGTGTTATCGTAAAAAAAGAAACTGCGACAAGCGACAACATAAGCAGTTGGCGTATAATAATTACCCTTATTTCAATTTTGTTTGAGCCCTAAAATATTATTCTGTGCCAAAATGTATGCGCTGACAGCGTTGATTTGAAATAAAAAATTAGTATACAACTCTAAGTTTTTATTTTATTTCTGGTCAGTTAGTAAATAAAACACAAATCGTTTTGTTATACTTTATTCATGCTAAGTCTAATGTTTTTCGATTGGCTTGCCGTTGCATTTGACTGCACAAACTTGAGTTGTGGTATTTCCAACTGATTTTTCATTAGTTGTACAGAAGTTGTTCCCGTTCTTTTCAAGCCAGATTTTACACAAAGGATTGATGCAACCGTTTCATTATCGAGCCTATTGCGTTTATCTGTTTTGATATTTTTTAGATCACTAAATAATCGTTCAACAGCAGCATTGGAAAAAGGCAGTCACATAAAATAGTTCACCAAAATTGGCAAATGAAGGAATTTGCATCTGCTGTCAACATTTTTTTTTTCAAACATTTTTTTCCAATAGCTTACCGTATCGATGGAATCATTACAGTCCATATCGGCAAGGAGACTTTGATTTCACCATTCCTTGTCCAGCTCTGTTAGATCTATAGCAATGTGCGATGGAATGTATTTTTTCGCGATTTCGTACAATGATGTAGGATGCAAATCAATGGCATTTTTCGGGTTTAAAAAAGACGAATCATTGTGCACATCTTCAAATATAAATCGTTTCTTGATTTGTACGATCGCTTCAATATAAAACAATTTTGCTGATTGAAAAATTTTCTGAACTTCACTCTCTTCTTTCTTGTCGATCTCTGTTAATAAACAGGTCGCATCCACACCTAAATAAATACGTTTTAATTCAAGATGTTCTTCTGTCTGATAAGGATTGATTTGGTTAGCAGGGGTTTGTTTAACATAATTTCTATTCATGAAATTTAATGCCAATGTTTTGATTAATTCCTCAGTTTGAGTCTTCAATTCTGAGAACTTAGGATAGTCAGCTTGAAACATGCAATTAAAAAATGGTTGCCTGTAAAGTCGGTTTTACGGGCGAAGATTTTACGTGACAACGTCTTTTTCTCGATCATAGTTGAGTGGGAGAGAGACGCAAGGCATTCGGCGGGCCTCTCTCTCGTTCGGTGACTCATCGTAACGTTACCGAGCGTTACACTTTTTCATAAGTGACTCCCAGCCGCAACCTAATTTAAGACGTTGTCACGTCAAAATAATTTTTGAGGGGAAAAAATTCCGTAGAAGGGGAAATCTGAATTGCCGTGTGGGGAAAGGAAATCATTCTAGTGGAAACACTGGTAGCACCACTGTGTTTGGATGTGAACCACGCGTCGCGGCCGTTAGTACGAACACTCCACTGGTGAGCATTTGTCTTCATATTTTAAGAGTTTTAATTAAGATAATTTGTTTAAATTACTTTACTAGCAATCATGTCTGCACATCTGTGTTATAAATGTGATATGTTTTAATGATTTTGAGTTATTTGGTTTTCATGTTAAAAAAACATTCCCCTGGTCAACATCCCCCTGTCATTTATATGCACAGGGGAGTGTTCCTTACCTCAGGGGAATGTTTTTTAAGTTTTGTAAAGAGAAGTAAGACTTCATTGCTGGATAGCGCATCAATTTTCCTCAGCGTTAATAATATGTACCAAATAAATAAATAAATAATATAATTATCGTTCTTTTTCGTAGGTTATAGCTCAAAATGCCACCTAAAATGAAGCCACCCAACACAAGAGAAGAAATATTAGAACAAAAACGAATAGCTGAACGATTGAGATATCAACGACTTAAAAATGACCCTCAAAAACAAGAAGAAAGGCGTCTTTCAGAATATCCATAGTCATTTTTTTAATTGCATCATCGTCAACTGTAAATAGAGTGATTGAAGGACACCTTTGACACACAGAGTCTATAAAAGATTCCATACTATCGATATCTCCTCCTGCAGCAACGACAGCATCAGCAGATCTTTTGCACGTGGCGCCAATACCATCTGTGGCACTCTTGCCATGGCCACTCTCTGAAAAATTCCAGGAGAACTTTTCTACATTTGGAACCTCCACATGTAGCCTCGAAGTCACAATATGGAACATCATTTTATTTCGATACTGTGTAACGGGTCCGTCGCTCACAAAATGAATGCCGGTAATATGCGATGGTAAAGTTCTAAAATAGGATTTTAAGGCATTTTTAGTGTAAACTACCACAGTATGAAAGCTCAGCTGAAGTCTAAAACCTCCAAAATGATAGGCCTGTATCTCCACAGACTCCGATTCCGAAGACGAAATCCCGCTATCTCAAATCTCACGGAATAATGACTGCATTACAGAGACTGTCCTTTTAAGACCGATTGAAAATACTAAGACTGATCTTGAGAATACTGCGGAGCCTAGTACAAGCGTCCTTCAGCAAACTTATTATAACAGTGGTGATTACGTTTTAGTTAAGTTTATTGTCGGGAACAGGGAATATCGCTATGCTGCGGTTGTTAATAAAGTAGATGATGAGGACGGCGAACTAACAGTGACTTTTCTGAAAATTTGTGATAACAAGGGCTACAAGTTTAGAATAGATGAGAATGATATGTCTGATGTCGGTTTTGACCAAATATTGGAAAAGTTCCTGATCCGAACGTGACTGTTAAAGGAAGTAGTCTTTGAGAAATAAGAGATGTTTCCCTGAAAGATAAAATTGATTTTTAGTGATATACTGTGCCAGCAATGATAAATAATTATTTCAAGTTACCTGAAAAGTATAAATGTTTCTTAATTGTAAGCCAAAAAAAGTTTATTGTGATAATTCAATAACAGAGGTAATATTTTTGTTTTTATTTTATTTAACATTCTAAGAGCTGACTTATGTCAGTATTTTAGAAAGACTGTTAAAGTAAGAAGTTGATTTTGTTCAGTTTATAACAAATGTTATTAAAATGTCTCTATTTTGTAAGTGAATTTAGTTTTGATCTCGTTGATTATTTAAGTAATAATTACACATTGTAAGAGCTAATAAAAATAAAGATTTGATTATTTAAACATACAAAAATATTAGTTTTAGTTCATAAAAACATTCCCCTGGTTAGTCACAACATTACCCTGTCACGATTTTGCACAAAACCGCTCATAACTCAAAAACAAAGAAAAAAATGTGTGTGTTTCTTTAATATATATTTTTGATATACTATTACCTTGCTTTGTATTGACAAACATTCTCAACATTTGATAAATTTTGGTTAGGACAGTCTTGTTATGACGAGTTTCCAAATAGCAGAGAAACACCCATATATAACTGATTTAGTTATAAACGTCTGTTTACGTTTTACATAGTATTATACGGTAATGTCGAAAATATTAAGCATCTCTTACCTCTAGCACTTAACAAACAGGCACTGCAGAATGAAGAATGAACTTGTTCACCTCTGAAGCCCTTTTCGGCTATGTGCTTTTGCACCGTGAATGTTACAATATGAAAAAGTCAGAAAAGGTTACTTGTACGTTTTATTTTTTCAATATATTTTGTGAAATACTACATTAATATCTCTCTTTCTGTCCGTCCCTTCTCCAAACCTCAACCACGGAACCGTTTTGGAGGTAACGGGAACTATGCGGGATTTCTTTTTAAACGTAAAATATAAAATTAGTATTATAATAATAATTGAAAAGATCTAAAATGAGTGTTATTCAATTGTTGTCAATTTTTTTTCTCTTCTTTTAAATATTCTTCTTTGAACGTAAAATTTCTACTACCTCACCGAATTGTGCCTTTTCAAATAGATTCTGTTTGACATCTTCATCTTTGTATTTTCATCATTTATTTAGACTACCAATCAGTAACAATCAAAACATATATATCTCCGTATGTAAATATTCTGCCTATTATTTCTATTGCTTATTTTAGGGCTGATTTTTCAATCCTTGGTTAAAACTTATTCATCGAATAACGTATTAAACTACCATTTCAAAAATATATTCTAATTGTCCGTATTTGACAGTTTACAGGTGATATTTTAAAATGTTCGTGTAATACTTTATTGGACGTATAAAATTTAACCAAGGATTGAAAAATCGGCGCTTAGTCTACTAAAATAGTATTTTTATTTCGTCATTTTCTGGAATCTCGTATAATATTTGACAAAAGATTTTAACGCTTCATTTCAGCTATTGTTGTGTCCGTCGTTATATTCAGAAGAATTAAGGCCAAGTTAAGTTTTAATCGCCCACAAAAACTGTTTCGCTATGACGATGTTGCCAGCAATATAAGTTTTATAAAATATTAAGCTTTCATCCAGTGCAAAATAAATATTATATTTTTCAGTAAAAATAACGCAGAGCTCTATAAAAAATATAAAGATATGTCGAATAAATTCGTAGGAGTCTTTAAACCGCAAAATTAAAATTAGCAGACTACATGAATAAAACAATAAGTGCTAACCACGAGTGAATTTTCTTAAATAGTTTTAACATTTTAGTTTAAAACGTATTCTAGTTACACACGCCTGAATTTTCATATATTAAAATGTAAAGGTTGTTGTCCCCGCACCTCACTCTACCTGCTCCTTATCGGTCGTAAGCGGTTGTTATCTACTATTGTGAAATGTAGGTATTAATAAAGACTACATAATTGAGTAACAACATTCTAATGTGTACGTGCCGTTTTTAATTTTATATCCAAAAGTGCCAGTGAAATAGTGGAAACATTTTTGACGTGGCAACTATTTTGATGAAATTATAATATTTTGTGCTACGTTGTGAAACATTTAAATGAAATATGAAAGATTATGTGATTATACACGGATATGGATACTGGATAGGTAGAACCACAGATCACAGAAACTAAAGGGGTAGAACATATGTCAGATACCGAAGATGTAATTATTTGTAAAGACTTGAGAAATGCGGTGAGTTGGTATTATAATGACATAGTTAAACAAGATCGATTTTGTGTTGATGGATTTCTAGGAGGTAAAAGTGATGGAAAAAATATATTGAACAATAAATTATCGGTTTATTGGTTTTATTTTGATTTGTTGCACTACATCAGTCATCACCTCTACTATTGTGTAAACCAACAAAAAATATAGTGTTTAAGTAATAAAAAAAAATATACCGGCCGAATTGATAACCTCCTCCTTTTTTTTGAAGTCGGTTAATAAAAACTATTAACTTCATTAATCTATATAACTGTATAAAATATATTATGCCCTTGTTTCTATATGTATAACCATAAATAATTTAATTTCCCCTGCTACCATTGCAATGCAAATAGTTTTGTTAAAGGAAACAATTCTAATACAAGTTTGCGTGCGAATATAAACGCTATACATAAATGCCACTGCACGAATGATTCAAGTTCCTGTTGTATTTGATTAGGTGACAAATTAAAGTGCATTATTTCAAGATTTGTTCAACATTTTTCACTTTCACCTACACGCTCACCGCGCGATAATTTGTTGAGGTAATATAGATTGATGTGGATATTCTGTGGTATATTTTCAATAGGCTTTCATACAATCTACACTAATATTATATAGGGGAAAGATTCGATTTTTTTTGTTTGTTTGTATTAAATACATTTAGAAAAATATAGTTAACTTTATAGTACGTAGCTGATAAAAATAGAGCACCGGAAATAGACGAATGACATATCTAAAATAATAAGATACGATAGATTTGTTTGCTTTTTCACTAGAAATCTAATAAATCGGTTCTTAGGAATTTACTATAAACCTTGATGAATAACATAGATCTAGTTACTGCCGCAATATATTTAAGTTTGGATTATTAAAAATAAATGCTCAATAAAATAGTTTCAAGAAAACAGTTTTCCTAACTAGAAATTATTTACTATGCATGTTACATAAAGACCCAATTTATCTTCATTATACAAACGATTATAGGATGCACAATAAGCTTCTAACATAATGTTGCCTCGATGTTAGTAGCTGTTAATAGAGTAAAATATTCTCAAGAAATAAATTGTATTTTCAAACAAAAAGCCAGGGAGAAGAAAAAGCAACACTATCAATAAATAAAGGC
>CAJQZM010033809.1:7811-19911 GCA_907164665.1 Colias nastes
AAAAAATACGTTCAACTTTTCCTAGCGTATTATTCTAGTTCCGTGCGATGACCTCCTTTTCGCTGTCAAACTGAAGCCAAGCCAGGTGGAACGGTAGTATTCATTAGTTACAAAATACCATTCCAATGGGAATGAATCTAAAACATTGTAGCATTGAAATAGAAATGCTAATGCCTAGTATACCTACGCTAGCTCTCGCAATGAGACTGATAGATAAATTTATCGCTCCAAAATTATTAATATGAAATTATTTATGCACAAAACCGTGTTTCATAACCCAAAAATAGAAATAAGATGTTTGCGTGTTATTATTTGGCAAAATGCTTTTAGCCGTTTGAAATTTGAACCACTGAATTAGTAGAAGAGGTCTTAAACTCTTGAATTCGCGACGGGTATATTTTATCATGTGGCTTTATTTTAATAATTTTCAAGCATTTTGTATCCAGTACAATTTCTATTTTCTGAATCGCAAAACAGGTAGGGTTATAGGAGATTGTTTGTAAAGTCCGAATGCTTGTTGCTTATGATGCAAACTGATGCTGATCCCATTTTAAACCAAACTAATATATATATTGGTGTATGAAACAATATATCGATTATTGAGGAAATGGTCAATATTATCAATAAATTATAACAATAAAAAAGCGCTTTTCAAAGAAGTCCACACGAATAAAAAATATATTTCTTTACAGGCTCTACCAAGTGCGTATCGGTTTACGCGTGTCACCGAAAGTGCCGGTCCACATCGAAGCCTCTGTGTCCAGCGGCAATGGGGCGGCGAGGACCGGCAGGCCGGCAGCCAACGCATCGCTCATCGGCGGGCTGGCTGCTTCCAGAGCCTTCCAGATCATGTACAGGAACGAGGAGGTCACCTTGCGGGATATCGTGCATTTTAGAGCTCATTTGCTAGGTAATATATCGCCATTTAGAGCAATCTTTTAAAGAAGAAATAATGTATTGTTTGTTAGTATTAAACAGGCTCCGAAATTATTAAACCTTTTTGAAAAAATGTACCAGTGTAACCAGGTGAAAGCTGCATTAGTCCTGACTGACATATAGGATATTTTATTTTGTTTTATTCCGAGTCAATTCGTAGATTCGGGACGAGCGGCTAGCAAAACACGTGGAAAAAGCTCATACTCAATTAACATTTCTATCTTGAATGCTATCTTGACCTTCAAGACTTATGAATAGTTCAAGTGTCTACACGAAGTCTACACATTCAATTGTGGTTCATTGTCTTTTATCGTGTCTTTTTTTAATTACGTTTATTTAGCTGCGTCTAATGGAATCAGCCATAAGCAACGTGAAATTTTTATTTATTCAAACATTAGCATATTTACTGATACTGCAGATACGATTCAATCATAGTTGATGTTTCACTAATTAACTGTTGTGTTGATTTCTTTTGATTCCTACGAAATGAGCACAGTAAAAACAAAGACAGCTAATACACAAAAATGTAAAGATAAATCCAGCCTATGAAGTCTGGCATTTTGCCACCGAGGATGACCCAATATGCAAAATGCTTCGTGTGAATGAGGACAAGAAAATCCTAGTTCGTGCATTTTGTAAGACCTCTTCATATGCTATGAAAATAAAAAGGGAATACACTTCTTAAATCTCAATAGTTCACTGCGGTACAAATTAAGTTCTAACTAAATTATAATGCTTTTTATAATTTTAAAAGAATATTTACTTTTTATAGGTCTGAAATGACTCTATCGGAGATATTATTATATATTTTTATTATATAATAAGATAGGTACCCATGAATTAGTTATTTCCAATAAATTAAGTTAAGAACAAGCAAATTAATATAAACAAACGTCCAAAAAATCTAATTTAATCCAAGAAAATATATATTCCCAAAATGTAAATACCAAAGTAGGTACATAGAAAGGTTCTCTGTTCATATAGATAAACAATATTCTTTCCACAGTTGATAGCCGCAATCTAAAAGAGTCCCTAGAGAGAGCAGAATGGAGTCTCGGAGTGGAACTCTGGTGCAGCGAAGGAGCGCAGTCCAGTACACTGGCGCCAGTCTCCTGCCGCGTGCTGAAGCTCCACTTCCAACCATCTAATGGCTTGCATTATCATTTACCAGTGCTGTTCGACTACTTTCACCTGTCAGCTGTCTCGATAACCATTCATGCCAGTCTGGTTGCTTTACACCAGCCGTATATAAAGTAAGTTTAAACAGATTAAAGTTTTTGGGATTTCCGCTTCTCTGTTATTAGTTTTAAACTAATCAATAGCGACCCTTTGATTTATAAATGCTATTTTCCTTGTGTGGATTTCACTCATGTTTTAGTAATAGATAATATCACAACTAACATATAATCATAATTGTTATTTAAGCTAATAAATGTCAGGAAATTCGTTTGTTACATGTCTCTCAGGAAAAGCATCATGCATTACGTTCAAAGTTGGTAAGTTCCCTTGTCAATTTTTAGTATCAGTAATTAAAAGAAGTAGAATATTATACCTACTGTTCTTAATTTGTATAAGCATTAAATAAACCTATGAAAATAAAGTTGTCTATCCTAAGCACAAAGATGTAGTACAAGAATATAATATAAGAATAAAAAGTAATTGGAATAAGAGAACGATTGAGAATATCGGATTCGAACAAGTTTATTGAATATTACTGTAATATTTCAGTACACCTCGCTCCAGCAAACAATGGGGGAAGTTAATGAAAAGTGCTGGAGCAAGTTTCAACGCTTCTGGAAGCTTCGAGAACATTCTATTCGGTTCTGGTGGAAAATGTGCGGGCGGTAACTCTAGCAAGATCGCACATGCAAGGTAATATATGAAAATTGAAACATTTAGCGAATTTTAAGCTATGTGACTGTGTGAAATATATTTTGATTTAATGAAGATACCTTTGGTTAGTTAAATGTAGATACTTAAACACTACGTTGACTTTCTTTTCCGCGATGTCTTAAAGCAGTTTTAATTCCAGAGTGGGAAAATGATGGCGCTAGACGAGCTATATACATGGCTCTG
This sequence comes from Colias nastes, assembly GCA_907164665.1. Taxonomy (NCBI): domain Eukaryota; kingdom Metazoa; phylum Arthropoda; class Insecta; order Lepidoptera; family Pieridae; genus Colias; species Colias nastes. The sequence continues at coordinate 10,824 of CAJQZM010033809.1, forward strand.
TCATTTTTCCACATATGCTGGCAAATTGTGCAGATCATGTTTTACTTTTCGTGCGAATAAATTCATGCATTTCATTTTAATACTACTCTAAGAAATCATGGTACACGGCCCAAGTTAACATTTCTAAAATATCTCTATATCATTTTTACCAAGTTTTATAGTACTACAAATTGCCAATATTTTCAGGCAAGTGCATGCAGAAGTTTGCGGCATACTTCTTGGCTCGCTCGAAGGGTTGCAGAGCGCGTTAGCCGTGTGCGGTTCAACAGGTGTCACCCTTACCCCGGATGAGTCATCCAATTCCATCGTCGGGGAAGTAGCGCAGAGGATGAAGGATATCAGTGATTTGTGCAAGGTAAGGTTCTTGGTGAATAGAATTATTTAGGAATTGATTGGTGTTATAATAGGGGTAGATCTGCAATACACAGCATTCGACAATTACATTGAAAATATATTTTAAACAAACATTTGTTAAATTGAAACAAAAAACGAACACCACAAAAAATCTTAAAGCTTCCTGAAACACATTTGAGTTCGATTGTGAGTTCGATGAACTAAAATCAGAAACAACGTATCTAAACATGGTTATTCTAACAACCATTTTAAGGTAAAAAAACGATTATTCCATATTTATTTTTCAATCTGTTCAGAAGTCTGATGCTGGCGAAGAAGAAGAATGGGCGATGGGAGCTGCGCACGACATAGCGAGGTTATGTGCTGAAGTGACACTGCGATGGCGCGCATTCCTGCATCACACGTCCGACCGGCCGCACGTGCATCATGCGTTAGCTGCTCGGCATCACGCTCTTCGGTAATTGTTTTATAAAATATAGGATATAAGAATTAAAGGGCTAAATAATTACTCACAATTTTATTTCATAGATCTACATCTTAGTTATCCACGAAAGAAATTTAGCAGCTATTACTAATGTACAGGAATATTTCTTGTGAATTGCATATTTTACTTTCTATTTCCAAAAATGTTTATGCAGATACACTAACAACCAAAAGATTACCATACTCAAATTGATTTTTTTTTTTGAGTGAATACAGTACAATTAATCTTAAAGTAATAGCACTTACGTCATATTTTCAGCATCAAGCGGTTCTCCGAATGCTTCTTCGTGTTAGATAATCCACGGCATTCCCTCGCTGGCTGCTACGACAGCAACTATCAGTCATATCAAAGCGTCGGTGACGTGGCAAGAAGATCTCGATACTTAGCACTTCTTCCACCTCTGCCTGTCCACTGCATTGCGTTAGACGGAGATCCTCATATAATGCCGATTATTTTTGAGGACAGGTATAAAATCCATTGAAATAATTCATCCATAAGATAATTTTCTACTTCATTCAATTCATAGTCAATGCATATTACTTTACATGAGTTATCTACGATAATTTTTCAGATATCAAGATACAGCAGAATTTGCTAGGCGACGATCCTTCTTAAATTCGAGTGCTAGTAAATCAGGCAGCGGTATGTATTATATTCTTATATTATTAACAGCTGTTATGAGCGGTTTCAGAGCTTCTGTAAATGTTCGGTTAAATTACGTTATATTAACAATGAATAATAATGGATTAAAGTGTAGGTCTAAAAGTATTAAATAGGCTATGAGGGACATTATTAACAAGTAGTGAAACTGAACTCTTGTATATGAAACAATTCAATATGGTTTTTAACAACTGTTTTGTTTAAAATTATAACAATAAATTCTATTTATGTTTCAGATCCATTTTTGTGCTCTGAACCCGCTAGAGATGACTGTGCCTGTAGTGTAAGCTCTATGATGGATTCACGGAGGCCTTCATCTGAAGCTTCCAGAGTAACTCTTACATTACCAAAAAATATGGTAGACGTAATGGAACCACAATACAGCACAGCTAAAGCCAATTCAAATGTAGTACAAGCAACTCTTACTCTTGCACCACAAAGTTCTGCTCGAGGGTCACCTAAAAGAACAATAGTAAAGCAAAGCGTTGTCGAATTAAATAAACCTCATAATAAAAATTTAGAAATAACGGGAAGGAATCGATATATCGTTCAGAACAATAAAATAACTGAAATTCAATTACCACTTAACAGTGCATTTTCCTCTTGCCCTATTCAACAAGGCCAACAATTATCAAGGTATTCAGCATCAACCTTACTTGATATAAATGGAGCAAAAGGTCAAGGTAAAAGTTCCCGCACTGGCAAAGAAAAAGCAGATCATGGTGAAGTATTTAGTCAAAAACATGAAATAACGAGTGGTGTGAGCACATTGCCTGCAAGACATAGTAAATCCCTTGATCAACTACGAGTATCTCAAATGACACCGCTTAGTGTGCAAACAAAGCAGTTAACAAAGAGTTCCAGAAACAACTCCAATGCTTCTGTTAATTATCAAAAACAATATGTGCCTCCACAGCAAACAAAACCAACAACTCTCCCAAGAAGTGTAACAACAACTTCATATCCGACAAGCACTACAACAAGGTGTGGATCCAAAGGTGATGAATATAGAAGAAATATTAATGAATTTAGAGAAAAATACAAAAATCCGTGCACAATGAATGTCGGTACCCATGGGTCAAATAATGAAGTATTCCATAGCGTAGGGTATAATTATAATGGATCGGCAAAAACGAATTCTAACCAAATATATGGTTATGCTTTCGGTAATCAGGGTACAATGCAAGTTAATAATGTAATTCGTAATCCCCTAGAATTTCAAAGAGGCTATACTGTAAATTTACCCCGTCCTATGTTGCCTCCGCGTAATTCTTATCCACCGGTGAGTGGAAAAACTCAAGTGACTGATCAAAATAATTTAGTATCTAGTAAACATGTTCATAGATCTAATTCTACACATGTGTTTCATCAAATTGAAAACAACCAAATAGACATTGAAGCAGCTCGCAATCAATTAAGACATGAGCTAAACTACTATTTACAAAAGGGCGACTGGAGTTATGATTTTAATACTGGAAGTCTTATTCACAATTATCAGAAAAAATCGAGTAAAAGTAGCGATGACAGTGGTTTCGTTATGACTTTAGATCGAAGTAGTGATGGCACTTCAAAGTCAACATACTCAAAAACACCACCATCAACCCCACATTCGACAATGCCATCAGTAAGACAGAAAAGAAGTCGTTCGAAAGAATCGCGACTGAATCATGCGGGCAAAGAAAATGCAAAAATAAATTCTAGTCGAGACTCATTAAGTAGTCACCATTCAATAAGATCAAGAGATAGTAAATCAGATCGGCATACATCTAAATCAGAACGTAGCACTCCAAAATCTGATAGAGCTACTCCTAAATCTGGAAAAGGTACACCTAAATCTGGTGGCGTAACACCGCGGTCTGGTCGAGCTACACCTAAATCTGGAAGAGCAACACCAAAATCAGGACTCACTACGCCTAAAAGCGGACGGTCTAGTGGTAGACCTGAAAAACGAACAAAGCATAAAGCATCCGAAAAAATGACGCAGCTTATGTCAGCTGCTGCTTCTTCGTCGAGTGATGAGAGCATACCTTTACAACTTCGACGATTAGAATCTTCAGCTAGCGTTCCATATAGTCTTGATCATGGTTCTGAGTTACGTCATTGTAGGAGCGCCGCGTCCGTTTTAGATGAACCTAATTTAAATAATACATTTGGATCTGAGTCCCTACCCAACCTAGCACCTCCGCCACCACCGGCCTTCGAATCTCCTCCCTTAGATATAGGTGATAAAGATTTTAAAATTATGCCGCCAGATAGCTTTCTAAATAAAGAGGACAGAAGGAGTAGAAGCTCAACGTCAAGTTTAAGTGAACAAAGTGGATGGGTATCGAGTGGACGCAGTTCGGGGCCGTCATCTCCTGATAATGCCAGCAGCGTAAATCAAAATATTGCACCGCCTAGAAATACTGTCGTCACTCAAGAAGCAAGCAAAACTTATGAACCGCCAAGCGAACCACGTAAAAGGGATAGTGAAAAATTAAGAGATTTTAAAAGAAGTATCCTTAATGGAGAACAATTAAGAGAGAGGCTAATGAAATTAGCAGTAAAAGCTGAAGAAAGTAATGATGAAGAAAAAATAGAGTGTTGTGATAAAGAAGTTTGTGAAGAATGCACAATCTGTAGTGACTCAATATGCACGGATAGCCAGTGTGAATATAATAAAGTAATGCACAGTAACGGTATAGATGCAGGATGTAATTCTGATACCTGTGTCGCAAGTTGTCTCCAGTGTTCCGATGCTAATAATAAAATTAATCAAAGACATAACTCATTTAGTGCTATACAAGGCAAATCATATGCATCCACATCTAAAACACCCAGTGAAGGAACTGTGAAAAAGTCTCAAACTATTAGTGATAATTTACATCCATATATTAGAAAAGAAATATCTACTAAAGCTCAATTAGTTCCAATAAAATCAAATACCTTAGATAAAACAAAACTGAGAGATAAGATAGAATATACAGAAAAGCTTATAGCTGCTGAAATACGAAGCTTAACTGTTGGGAGACCGTGTAAATCACATAAAGGTGGACCAATAGCTGCTGTACAACAATATCAAGGAAAAGCTAAATCTGAAGTGGATTTAAGTCACTTTGTTGGGGACAATGATTACGAACATTTGCCACCTCCACAACAATTTAGAGATGCTCCACCGCCACCTGATCAATTTAAGGTAAATTATTGTTTGAGATTAAAAAAATACATAACAAACACGTCTTGTTATTTCTAATAATCAAAACTATATTTTAGGATCCACCGACGAAATCACCAAAATTGAGCCGACAAAGCAGTAAATCATCAACGCCTTCAAAATCGCGAAAAGCCGAGCAACCAACGAGCTTGCAATTGGATAATCCATTATATCACGTTTGTGAAGGTAAATATATAAATAGTTTCTTTTACAGACAAAGTTTAAACGAACTAACAATTGAAATCGTTTTATATGAAAACATTTATCTCAGGTATATTGGAAAGGCGAAAGCTACGGCCACAAAAATCTTCAAGCGCCTCAGCTTCATCTGCTACAAGCACACTTAATAAAAGTAGAAGTACAGGAGAACTAGCATCAAGGAATGAAAATGGTAAAGATTTGAAATTACCATTTCAATATACTTTAATTTACAATAAAATCATGAAAATTAATACCAATATTGTTTCAGAACGAGAAAGTAATCTAGTCAGTATATTTGGACTCGCAGAATCAGAAAGACTGTTTGTAAAATGTAGAGACGAATTCAGACAAAGTGTGAAGTACCCTGGAGCAATATACTCTGACTTCCCGCCTGTTGAAAATTCGTTACCATACTTTCATATTAGTGATGAATATAGAATGTTTAACCCAGAAGGTAAGACATAATAAAATAATTAATCTTCTCTAATTTAATACTAATGAAAATATTTATAAAACTCTTTATTTCAATTTTTTAGGTCTACATCTAATAATATGTGTCCATGGCTTGGACGGAAATGCAGCCGATCTACGCTTAGTTAAAACTTATCTAGAACTAGGCTTACCCGGCGCTCGACTAGACTTCCTTATGTCTGAAAGGAATCAAGGAGATACATTCTCTGATTTCGACACAATGACAGATAGGTAAGTATACATTCATGTTTAATACAGTTCTTCAAAATATGTATAACTTAATAATTTTTATTTAAATTTTCAGGCTAGTCCAAGAAATTTTAACCCACATACAAAATTCAAGCGAACCAGCTAGAATAAGTTTCGTGGGACATTCCTTAGGCACTATTATTATTAGGTCTGCTCTGGCCAGGCCTCAAATGAAGCCATTTTTGGGAAAACTACATACATTCCTGTCTCTCAGTGGACCCCATTTAGGAACGTTGTATAATTCTAGTGGTCTTGTGAATGCTGGTTAGTTAAACAAATACATATTTTGTAATCTTAACATAGAATATAATATTTGTTTTTGTGTTTATTACCGCTATGCCACATTTACATTATCAGAGCATTTCTGTCCCTTGATATAAGTTCTATATATTTTTACTGATATTTTCAGGAATGTGGTTTATGCAAAAATGGAAGAAGTCTGGTTCTCTTCTCCAACTCTCTCTACGTGATGCGTCAGACCCACGACGGTCGTTTTTGTATCGTTTGAGTGAAAGGAGTCAACTTCATCAGTTCAAGCACATCCTCCTTTGCGGATCTGGTCAAGATCGATACGTTCCATTGCACTCAGCTAGACTCGAATTGTGTAAAGCAGCTGCCAAAGACACTTCGCTTCTGGGACAGGCGTATAGAGAAATGGTGAGCGAATTCACAATTTTATTTTTGAATACTTTTCATTTCATAAAATTACTAATAAATCGCATTATTCCAATAGCGCTGGGACATGTTTCAAATTTTCCATTACCATCCATTATTACTTCATAACAAACATTTAGTTTCAAATAAAATAAATAAATTATTGAAATTAAGTAACTAAATTTACTTTAAGTTTCCGAATTAATTTAACTACTTACTTCATGATATGGAACGAACAAATCCTTACCTTGAAGCATGGAACATATCCTAACTTCTCCCCTTTATAACTTCTTCAACAACACAAAACTTCAATCTTGAAACAGTTCTTCCCTGTATAACTTCACGAAACACAAAACTTCGAACAGGTGCACAACATGGTATCCCCGCTAGCCGCGCGAGCGTCTTCCGTCTCCGTGGTCCGGTACGACGTGCAACACGCGCTGCCGCACACCGCCAGCGCGCTAGTTGGCCGCGCCGCGCACATCGCCGCGCTAGACTCCGACCTCTTCATCGAAAAGTTCCTTCTAGTTTCGGCTCTAAAGTACTTCAGATAAACAGATACAGTGCGCCGGCGCTAAACGTTTGAAAAAAGCATTTTGTTGATTTTCAGGATAACTGTACACAACATTGTAATTTGAAAAATATCGTCGTAGAATGGAATTTTCTGGAAATAATGTTATAGTGCTATATATAGCTGGTGGGGATAAAACAGACATTGCTTCTTCATATATAATTTACATGATGATTAATTTAAATTCAAATTAAAATATACTCACAGCTTTCCAAAATTTGGTCCTTCTCTTTTATTAACAATCACACGGAAATGTATTAAACGTTTAGACCGCCCGCGCCGGTGTTACAAATTTTTCATTACTATTCGCTTGCATTTATGGAATTTTAGTGGCTAAGTATAAATTATTGTTTCATTAAAGTTCTAGTGCTCATTGGATTACCTACATCACGTACAATATACTTCGTTCCTAGTTTTATATTTGTATAGACTTATGGTTGTTGGGTGAGACGGTGCACGTACTTTGTTACTATTTTGTATTACTTATTGGACACTAAGTTAACGTTTTGTACACTTATACAAATTCATTATTTCACAGCGAATATTGTCTCGCATTTATGGCATTTATTTTCAGGGTACTCAACCACGTTCAAACTTGAAAATTATTCTATCGCACTAAATTTCTCATCACTAATATTAATTCACGATACTTATATCTAGATGTAAACAGCAATGATTATTAATTTGTACCTTATATTAAAATATTCGAAATAAACTCGTTCTAGTTATCTACACAAAAATAAACCTTATAATCTACCTACTTATTTTAATCTTCAAGGAACTGTAGCAGCATAAATTGAAAATTTTAATTACGGTAAATATAAGATGGATCTTTACACCAAATAAATTAAGACTACGTTAGCAAATGTAGATACTGTATTGTAGCTGATGTTAGATATGTAGGATATTATATAAATTGATTTTATTTAATGATTGTTGTGCGAACGGTGTCTTAGTCTGAGTGTCATTACGTCGTTAATCTGAATACAATTTTATATTATGTCTATTAATTTAAACAACATCTCTTCGAATATTTTAACGATGTCAAACAATCGAAATTTATATTTGGCAAAAAAACTTGCGTGATTGATTTGTATTTACTTACAATAAATTATTTTTTCGGTTGTAAAAGATATCACCATTTTATGAAAACCTTTTTTTGTCTATCTGTTTACTACATATAAAATTTGTATTCATTTTTTAAAATAATACTCTTCTTTACAAGTAACTACAATTTTTATTTTTTAAAAAGAAATAAATAAAAAATGTTACAGGCCTACTGTCCGTGGGCCACAGCCTTATTCAACACCGCAGTTAGAATTATAAATGTAAATTTTATCGAATGTTAGACTGATCTTTAAAATTATACGATTATTAAGATATCGATAAGTTCGTTAGATTTTTTTTTAATTTGTAGTAATTATTATTTGATAAAATAATTATTGCTGATATCTTGGTCTGTCCATGTCTCTCTATTAATCAGTAGATTAAATTTTATACAGGGGCTTAAAATTTACAATTATTTTTAACTTTTCAAGTATGTTGATTGATGCCAGGCAACATCATATTCAATATATATATGTTATATAATTCTTAAAATACTCATAAAATAAAAGTACTTTGAATTATTATTGCATATTCAACAATCCGCACTTATTACCATATATTCAATTTTATTTACATATTATATATTTTTTTATGAATGTGATGTTGTCTGCTTGATTTGATGAGTGATTAAACATTGCTCATTAGCATGCTTAAATGAGAAAATATTATTATATGTACCTAGTAGATATGTATCAAGATAAAATTTAAAGAGTTTTGTAAATAGACTAATTAATTTTTGTTTGTAAATTAAATTCGTATGTAAAATACATTTGGCATTGTGTCGATGTTATATATGTACTTATGATAAAATAAATAAATAATGCCTGGATACTCATCTTTCATTACCCACCAAATATTGGGAACTGGTGAGTGGTGGGTGACCAATGGGTGCGAGTAATACCTAATAGCTCAATGAGGGCAATGTGGGTGCGTGCAGTACAAAGAGTATAATGTATAAAGCGCGTCACACACGGTGAAGATACTATAATATTTTATGTTAAGATTCTCTAATATAAAACGTTATAGTATCTTAAGGTATCCGGTATCAGCGTTCTGACCATCATTTTTCTTTTTGTCATTGCGTACTAAGACCCCAGCTGTAGAACCGCCATCCTGTTACAAATGACCCGAAATTTTGTGGGTC
>CAJQZM010033813.1:0-10361 GCA_907164665.1 Colias nastes
GGGCTCGTCTTGGCAACATTTTACATGAAAATGTTTTTGGTGGGATTCATTATTCAAATAGTTTTTAATCTAGATAATTCCCGTAATTGACAAGCGATTTCCATTGGGCATTGAAGTTGGTATTTCATTGATTATTTAGTAAAAAACTGGGTACAAATGAGAAATATTATGATAGAAAGGAACAAATGTTGCATTGTTGAGAAGCTTGTAAACATAATTATTGTTTGAATATTAAACATTATTGGTACTGTTACACATGCTTATTTCAAGCACGCAGCATGCTTCAACCGAGCACTTGCTGCTTACAAGCACGTGTGTCCAAGCCCTTGCTCAAAATAAGCATGCTTATTTCGAGCATGCTCAAAAATCAACAGGCGTGCGATTTTTGAGCATGCTACCTGCGGCCCGGGTGGAAGGGGGCGTGCTTCAAGCACGTCTAAACAGGTTTGCATAATGAGCATGCTAGTATCAATATAAAACTAGCATGCCTATTTGCTAGCAAATGTAAACTGCTCATCAGCATGCTCGTATTGAGCATACTCAATAGCACGGTTTTAAGCATGCTATTTTAGAGCATGTGTAACAGTAGCTTTTTGTTTTGAAGACTTCTAATTCTAGTCGCTTCTGTTTTCACTCAATTGGATTTGGGTGGAGTTCAGATAAAAAGAACATCTTTTTATTCAGTCATAATATGCTACCAGGTACCTATCCTATACCTTATTTCAGGTGACACTAGTTTTTTAGGTGTTAAATAATTTTCCAGGAAAGCTATCGGTGGATTACTTATAAAAACTATTCCTGTAAATTCAACAAAAAGCGATCGTAAATTTATCTCTTGCAATGAAAATAAATTGGCGTTAAATGATAACTCATTACATAAATCCAGAAGTCATACAACGGATATTTTTGTGAGTTACGATTTTAGAAGCGTCATAAATTTTTACGGACACTAAAATAATTTAACGGCACTCGGATACATCAACTACACCTACAATAAAGTTGTTTTAAATTCGACAAATGTGATTCTGGTGTCTGGTCATCATGATGTAGGACTAAATGTGTAATAAAGGTTTTAATAATTACTTTTTCAGGAAAACGAGGTGACGAACGAGTAAAACGAGGATTTCACTTTCAAAAAGGATGAAATGTTTTTGGAATCAATGAAATATATTTATAGATTAAGAGACTCATAAGAAGGATAATATTCTAATTTTCCGCGTACCGAATGGTGGGTTATGAATTCTCATCTATACTTATATCTACTTAATATTATAAAGCTGAAGAGTTTTTTTTTGTTTGTTTGTTTCAACGTGCTAATCTCAGGAATTACTAGTCCGATTTGAAAAATTCTTTCGGTGTTAGATAGCCCATTTATCGAAGAAGGCTATAGCATCACGCAAAGACCAACAGGAGCGGAGCAATGTGGGTGAAACCACGGAGCACAGCTAGTATAAAATATATCAAATTTTGTTTTTAGTAATATTTTTTATGATTTTCCCATCAAGAAAAACAATGTAAGTAAACTTCTCCACTCTGACTCAGGAGACATTATCATGATAATGGTTGCGTTTTAAACTTGTGCTGTAATATATCATGCCGTCCGCCCACGAAAGCTATTAAACTATCTTTAATGCAATTACTATGCGATTAATACCATTATTGAATTATTTTTGTTGTTCCCTAAGAAGAAGATTGAAATTTGTAGGGGCTGCATGAATAGCCTCTTAACTTAAAATAACTATAGTCTTATACATATTATATTTTAATGTCATGACTGGGTTATTCAAAATAGTTACATAAATTTCTTATTATATCATCACTGTACCATCTGTATTGATATTATAATCTGATTACACTACCCTCTTATTATAAGAAGATTATTAGGTCACGTTGGGTTAAGACGTTAAAATTCTGAAGATGTTTCCCTAAACAAATCCGTATGTACTTATGTACATTCTTTGTTCAATTTAAATGTATTAATGTTATTTGCTTCTAGAACGGCCCAACATAATTAATGAGATAAACGAATGAAAACGCTGTTTCTTATGATTTTTTTTTCTATACCTTGAATATAATTGATTAGACAATTTTTCTTTTCCCAGTCTCCCCGTGACCACGCTCGCTGTAAAGTGTTCGAAACGTCAGGAAAATAATATAATGAATAAATCGCGTTTAAGATCCGTTAAAAAATCTTTAATTTGTAAATTTTTCTTTTTTCTGTTTCTTTTAATTAAGGTGCTATAGAAAAGGTGTTACAAATAAATAATTATATTTGCTTACCTGCCCTGTAAAAAACTAGCTAATAGTAGAGAATAATAAATATTCTTACCTGGGTCTTCTAGAAGGCACAAGAAATTTCAAAGGACCAGCTGACTTTCTTCGTTTCCTCTCACCAGGCACCATCAAGTAATCTTCGCAATCTGTCTCCGAAGCAGGACTATCCAGACTCAATGACGCAGGAGCCGACATTCGTCTAAGTGGTCTTGCTTTAGGCGGCTCTAACACATCCCTAATGACATCACAGTACTTGCACGCTGCAGCCGCTATATACGCCTTTGTTAACGCATACGCATAGTTCTCTAAAAAACACTTATGACATGCCGCATCATACGTCTCTTGATCACTCGAATCTTCACTCGGATCCTGCTTCTTCATCTGCAACTTCTTCTCCATAACACCTTTGTTATTTTCCAATATCTTCCGCTTGTCCTCTCTACACCTTTTCTTTTCCTCTTCGAGCTTTTTCCTTCTTATCTCTTCCAAACATTCATCTTGGTCGTTGTAGTATTCGATACATCGACGCTCATTCATGGACGGCTTAGTCGGACTCTTTTTCCTTACCTTTTTATTGCACGTAATGTTAACATTAAGGGGCTCTATTCTCAAGGATTGCATTTGTTTAATTATATGTTCCTCTACATATGGATAAGACGACACATCCTCTATAGAATTGGCAGTGTTCTGATCGTTAATAGTTTTGGCACAAGCATCGTTGTCTTCGTTCCTAATAGTTATTTTATCGTGTTTATCTAATTCTTTGATCTCGCGATCGCCGTTGATTTTATGACCGTTTTTTTCTGTACACTTAACGGATGTCGAATCGTCGTCGAGACATGTTTCGTAACCGTCTATTTCATGGTCAATGTACAACAGCGAATTGTTTTCTTCCTGGACGGATATTCGTGTAGTTGTATCGTAAAAACTCGTAGTTTCGTCTGTGGGTGAGTTTAAACATTCTTTCCAACTTTCATCATTCGTTATTTTTTCTTTATTACCATCGCATTCTTTCCAATACTTTTCATAGCTGATTCTCTCTAAGCCAGTTGGTGTAACCGCGAATACCATTTCGTCGGACGTAGATATATCCTTGCTGTATTGCTTCGATAGAGTTTTATCGCCATTCAATTCTCTTCTATCTGCAGACTTACTTCGAATACTTAATTCTCTTGGTCCAGTGCGTACATCGTCTTCAGTTATTGTCATATCATCTTCTTGATCGTCCAAAGAGTCGTCTGATTTCGACAGTTTCAATGTAACGATCCCGTTGACCTTTTCTTTATTTTCTTTATTATCTATGTTTAGTATAATTTTATCGTCTTCGAGAGATTTATCTTTCTTGTGAGAGTCATCAGTGCTTATATCCGCTAGCGCTGATAACTCGTCATCTTTGATCGACGGTTCTTCAGGTTCTAAGCATATTTGGACCACTTCAAGCCCCTCGCCGTATTCTTGCAAACATTCGTGAAACGAATCCATTCCTGTCTGGTCATCCGATGCCAAGGAATTAATGCACTCCTGTTGGATAAGGACATTTAGAATAATTAATAAAAGTATAGCAAATTGTCTCTGTTTAATAAATTATTTATTTATTTCTTGTGTCTTTTCTTATGAACTTGGCTCTATACGTAGTTACGTCGCATGAATAATTTAGGTTAGGACTTATAAAAAATAAAATAATAGGTAAAAAGGGATCATTCAGTGTTTAAAAATAAAACAAACACTTCGTTTTTAAAACATTTATTGCAACACATATTAAGCCAACATTCAACACATATCAAATTAATTCACAACAGTCTACTTTGGAATGTTTTTAATCACATTTATTAATTTTACATTATTTCATTAGAAATATACTTCCTGTGTTCATTGACAGTTTGACTTTTGTTATCTTAATTTCTATTCAAATCACTGATTTGGAGTTAAGCTTTAATATTAAACGTTATTAATTGAATAAGGGCTGACTTTTCAATACTTGTTTAAAACTTATCCGTCCAATAAAGTATTACACGATAATATTAAAATGTCACCTGTAAACTGTCAAATGCAAGTAATTAGAATACATTTTTGAAAAGGTAGTTTAATACGTTATTCAACGAATAAGTTTTAACCAAGGATTGAAAAATCAGCCCTAAGTGTAGTACAATGCTTGGTGTCTTATTACGAAGGAGTGTGTGGATTTAACAAATCTACTGAAAAAAGTTTGGAATTCTGAAATAAATAACTATAATTTGTTAAAAAATGTATGTATTTATAGTCACAAACTTTTTCTTTTAAACTGTTTGAGACTAGACAGCTTTGCGTACCTACCTTATATAAAACATCTGTTATTACGTACTATACTTACCTAACTAAGTATAATTTATAACTAGGTATACATCAATAAAAACTTAATACAATTATATTCTCACAAAATATACATATAATATATATTTTGTGCTTACGCTTCAGTAACGAAATTATATAATAATATTAATTATCAACTTAACAATATGACTAGCAAATAAATTGTTCAAAAATTATTATCACCCATGTATCAATTCATAAGTCTTTATTTCCAAGCATATTAAAACGCCTGCGAAAATAATTTAGGCAAGTATGTTGCTCGCATGACATACTATTTAAATCTAACACTTAATATTTTGAAGGGGAAAGATTATAAGAAAGACCTACATATTTTCGAATTATTGAAGTGAAACTTCTTTGGGCGCATTGAGAGTAAAACGTTGCGTCATGGAGTAGACGGTATCTTTGAATTTTGAGAAAGAAGTTTCATTTCTGACACTTGTGCTCGGCACACATGCTTTTTTTGGATTTTCTTTCGGTTCTTCCGGTGGGAATAACAAATACTTAATAGATGTGATATAAACGCATGTCTTTATTAAGAAGTATGTATATAAAAAGCCTGCTTAAATAATATAGGCACAGCGCAGCGTACAATAATTAATTTATAAAAATTAAAAAAAAATATCATTATTTTTTTTTTAGATAACCACCTACATTTTATTAAAATATTTACCTATTTATTTTTAAGGTTTCATATCAGTACCAATTGAAAACAAAATGGTTTCATTTTATTTTTCTATTTATTCAATTCAATAATTTATAACATATAACATTCAAATTAATTTATTATACTTACATTATAATAATGATATGTTTTAAAGTTCCTGTAATTTATTGTTATATTTTCTAGTGATCCTGAATTTAGATTCACTGGTTTAACTTTGTTATGTTGTTTGTTTATTTGACTCATTTTAGTATGGAATATTATTTTAGTATTTCTTATGTATAATATCATTATATTATACCTAATTATAACATCATTATTTTCCTAATATTATAATACACAACAATAAGATGAATTAAAAACACGGAACCCTACAAAAAATTTGAAAATATGGATGTAATATTCCACAATATTTAAAAATAATAATAATTTATCAAACCAAAAAAGAATCTATTATTTAATATTATCAAACTTACTTTTTTGTCTAAAATTGTATGAAACATTCTTATATAACTAACAATTGACTAAATCACATTGATATCTACTACAAAACTACACAACCATACATTTAATATAAGCTGAGATTTTAAGGTAAGAATTGAGAAAATTTACTATTTACTTAACCTTAAAATTTAGACAAAATACAAGTATTCAATTAACAATGAGAATTGAGATAGACATTTCAAATAAAAAAGACGTGTGGCACTCGGGGACTGCCGCGGTAAAGCTATTGCATGCTATGCCTTCAAGCCACACCTCCGCCCGTCGGAGTGGGGAGCGTGAGGTTTTTTCGTTACGGAATTTCTCGATTCGGTCCCCGCGCTCAAGGCCCGCGATAGAAGCTATGCAATAGCTTAAAAATTAAAAATGTAAAAGAATAATATTAAATTCCTTTTCAAATCCATTAGTTGTCCAAACTCTTGAGTTATTGTGAAAATAAAGCAGATTTTAAAATTCCTTAGTTTCACAACGTTTTGTAGGTAAATCTTCCTCAAGAAAAAGTCTAACATCAATAACTTTAATGTGTGTTCCGTTTCTTCCACTTTTTAATTAATTATTTCACAAGAATGAAAGAGACAGTTTTGACTTGAGTTACAACTAAAATATTTAAAAAGTATTTGAGATCTCGAAGCCTTATAAACCTTGTATCTTTGGATTTTTCCATACTAGCCATACATACCATTCCATACTAAAAAAAACATCGATTAAAAGTTTAACTCAAGTAAAATTCTAAAAAATTTGGCCTAACTATTCACAAAAAATAATTCTGTCAACACGTAAACTTATTAAAAATCCAAATATCCTTCTAAGATTGTAATATCCTATTAAGATTGCAATTTCCGCGGGTAGTTCGAAGGTTCGATGACCTGTTGACAGTGCAGTTGTAGCGCCATTATATCTTGATGTAACGACATTATCAGTCGAAATACTTTTGACAAGTATTCCAGACGCTGAAAAAATTAAATTGATTATATTTTTTATAGGAAAAAATACTGAAAATACACACATATCTGTAATTGTTTTTAAATTTGTAGTACAAAAAAATGAGTCATCTTTGACTTATGTGAGTCAAATGATTGTGAGAGTAAATGTGTGAGTTTATGAGTCAGTGAGTTATTTAAGTTTTATTCATTGCATTCATATGGTAAATATTTTTCGTGTTTACTACTGTAATGTGTAAGTTAACAAGAAATTCATTTACGGCCATTACATTATGTGTGTATTTCCACTTAATTAAATGTAGTAAAAGCAAATTCAAAGCTAAGATAATTAAGAGAGAAGAATATATTATTTTTGTTAAAATCAATTGTGAGAGCATGCAAAAATTGTACACTAAAGGGAAGTTTAAATACTATTTACAAAAAAAAAAAAACATTTTTCAGTCTTAGAGCGGTAATTTTATTGCAGAGTGTTGCCAGACTTATACGTGTAACCTACTAGTGACTAGAATTTTAAGTTGAGTTGAAGACTACAATAATTATTTTGAAGTTCAGGAAAATCTTTTTGATTCCAATTTAAGACGATAAGTTGAGATGCTAAAGATTTTTGAATATTACTATTGATGCTTATTTATTGGACTATAATAAATAATTATTTAAATGCATAATTAACCGCAAGTTAAATGCTAATTATTACTTTAAATGCACTTATAACATTGCAACAGAAACTTAAAGTTAGTATATGACAAAATCTACTAAGAATATCTTTAAAAAACAAAACCGTAAACGTATATAAACCTGGCAACACTATTAATTCCCTTTATTGTACAAAACTATTTCATTTAAACTCATGAAGTATAAAAATGCATGCACTTTAATAGATACTGCTCTAAGCGTTAAAAAGCTTATAAATAATGTAACTTACTTTTCCCTCAGTGTACAATTTTTACGTGGATCACTTAAAACTAACACTTAATCACTTGTTTTTAAGTTACATTGCTACAAATGTAGCTTATTTCTTAATATTTACGTACGAACGAAGCAATGTATTATAAACCGTAATGTAAAATCCTCTACAGTTCAATTTTTACGCAGATCACTGTAAAATTGTCATCTCTTTTACTCTATACATTATAGAGAAACATAAATTACTCTAAACTACATTTTGTAAACTCAAACTCAAACATTTATTTATGCAATTAGACTTATTCTCTTTAAATAAATGAATTTGAATTCTAGATTATTTATTCAATTAGACTTCTTCTAGAAGCAGTTTTGAATCGTCATTACATATTTTAAAATTTACCACCGATTCGGAAAGCAGTATCTATAGAGAAGAACCGGCAAGAAACTCTGTAGATATAATAAAATTAATAGGATAAGGTAGTATGGAGTATCATCAGAAAACAACAACATATTCTACAGTGAAATGCGTTAAATTCATTGAATTATTATCATACATTATAAAAATTTTCCTTATAAATAAATAAATGAAATAAACATAATAAGAACTTACCTGGCTATTTTGGAAGCTGGGACCGTTCGCTCTATCACCACCAATCACTGTGCTACAGGGGAGAGGTTTCGATACACCTATAGTGACGATACCTGAAAATAAATAAATAAATTAACTAACAGTCATTAAAATTTAAATTACTTGCTGTGTATTTTGTCTGGAAAAATGAAATATAATACACACGCAGTGGGTCTTCTCGAATATATCTCTATATAAGATATATTTCGCGTGACGTGATCGTGACGATACATAGAGTGTGTATAAACATAAATAATGTTAAATAATACACATATTTTTGTATCACAATGCAGTTTTATCGAATGGAATATACAATGGAACGTAGTTACACGTTGCAGTTGATACAGTAAAAAAATTAAAAGGTGACTAAAATGTCTTACCATAATATAGAACTAACCAAAAACTAACACGTCAATCACAACAGTAAATTAAATCTTACCTGAGGTTTAATTATCGCACTGTATTTGTAAAACTTTAAATCTTATTAAACATTGATATGATAAGATAAGAGATCACTGTTAACCTTTTCAGGAGATATTTCTTTCATATTACATGATAACCATTTTTTGTGTAGTTAATAATTATACAACTAGCATAATATAATTGTGTGTGTTAATTGAGCTTAAAAATGTCACATGCAACATTTTACTAAAATATCTACATACATCCTAACTTATGTTTGGAAGTACAGTAGAATCCGTTTATTATGACTCCGCCTATATTGACCAACCGGTTATTATGACGTAATTGCACTACGAAGTTTGGTTTTCATATAAAATTCTTTATAAAAAGTCGGATATATTGACTTCCCTTACAGTGACCTGCCGCTTATTATGACCCATTTTTAATAAATTATGTCTGGTTATAATGACCGGCATGATTCTTTAAGCCGCGTATAAATTAAGCGCGGCAAACCATCGAACATAGGCGCGCGCGGCGGCCGCTCACTATGTAGACGGGATCTCCGCGCGCGGCGACGCGAACATTGCCGCGCTCGAACGTGCCGCGGGGCGATCCGCTCGCTGTCGGTTTTTGAGACCGCATCAAAGGAGCTTCGGGCGTTCGCTCGCGCGCCGTGTGGACGGTTTGTAGTTTTGGTGATTCGGCTTGCGCGGCGTATACGTAAAAATGGACAACGAAAAGTGCCGTTTACTAATACAATTGTATGGCGCTAATGAATTTTTGTGGAACAGCAAATCCTCCCAATACCACAATAAATCGCTGAGGTATGATGCGTGGGTAGAAATCAGTAAGAAAATGGATATACCTATTCCTGACTTGAAAAAGAAAATGACTACACTTTTGGCGTCCTACAGAAGAGATGTTCGTGATGGATCGCCTGCTGCGCGCGGCAACTACGTTCAACTTAAAATATATCTTCATATTGGCTCGCGCAGCAAATGAACGTCAACTCTGGTCGAACATTGGCTCGCGCGGCTGCCGCGCTTAATTTATACGCACCTTTACACGGAAATGTGGGAAGATTATGTTGTCATTGATAGCGATCTCCTCACATCCGAAGAACCCACCGATGAAAATATCGTACAGAACATTAGTGCTAAGGAACAACTGGAAAGTGATGGGGAAGAGGAAGTCGAGGAATCACCATTACCTACCGCAGAAGAGACATTAAAAGCTGCAGAATTATTATCACGATTTGTTCACAGCAATATTGAAAATGATAATTTGACCAAAGCTATGTCTTCTATACACAAAAGTATTAGAGACTGTTTTTACAATAAAATGAAAAAAACAAACGCAGACAAAAATTACAGTGTACTTACAGTAAAAAAATGCACTTGTATGTGTTATTATAATAATCTGCTGATTACGTGCAATTTTGATTTAATATGTACGTAGGTATACATATGCAAGTATACTATGTTTCTGTATTAAAATACTTAAATACATACATTTTTACATAAAAAAGATTTTTCATTTCACATAACGCTTTGTATGACGTCCGCTTATTATGACGTGTTTGTCGATTCCCTTCGATGTCATTATAAACGGATTCCACTGTATTTTTATAACAGTAATTTACTTGTAGATCAAGAGCCCACGACGGCCAGACATTCCTTTCTTTAATAAAGTTGAAAGT
>CAJQZM010033814.1:1877-13666 GCA_907164665.1 Colias nastes
GAAGTAATCCTCGCCCTCAACGAAGCGGACCTTGTTATCGTTGAAGCGCTTGCGCGCCGTCCCTTCCGGGCGCTGGTGCACTTCATCGATCATGGCGAGAGTGACGACGCGCTGGCCGTTATACTCGACGACGTTCACGTCGCGGTTGTTGATCGTGATCTGGTTCATCGCACGCCCCCCAGCACATAGAGCGTCGTGGCGAACACGACCGCGCCGACCGCAGCGGGCCGGGCGAAGAACGAATAGACGGCTGCCAGACGCAGGGCCCAGCGAATGCCGCTGGCGGAACGGATGATAATGGGCGCTTCAACCGGGTTTGAGCCCCGGAGCGTGGGCGTGCTATAGGCGCAGGTATCCATGAGCCGCATTCCTTGCTGCTTGTGGTTGCAAGAGCGGCAGTGCGGGGGAGAGTTTGGACGCGATCACCCGGCTGCCGCTTCGTTTTTCAAAGACCGTATCGGCCTGCGGCAGTGGGTTAAGAATCGGTTTGACCCACCAGCGTCGGGCTGATGGACGGCGTTTACCGCTATTTGCGGATTTAGGTCAACCGTTATTTGCGGTAATATCCGCGTTCTGTGGTAAATTTGTTCATGCTGTTAGGCGGGAGATAGGAATTAGGATCGCTCAGCAGCCGGATCCTGGTGATGCTCAAGCCTTCCTTGATGCATCTTTCGAGACAAACGACTGAGCGCTCGACAAACATATTCAGATCAGAGAACCAGCTATGACGGATATGCTTAGCGCGATGCTCTATAAGTTTTTGCGTAAT
Organism: Colias nastes; assembly: GCA_907164665.1. Taxonomy (NCBI): domain Eukaryota; kingdom Metazoa; phylum Arthropoda; class Insecta; order Lepidoptera; family Pieridae; genus Colias; species Colias nastes. The sequence goes on from CAJQZM010033814.1 coordinate 2,647, forward strand.
CACTATTATTAAATCGCCATCACCAAAAAAAATACCAAATCGGTCAAACAAGCTTTCGACACCCATAGATATTTCTTTGAAGACTGGATCGGCTTCTCTCATATCCCTCAACACAAAAAAGCTATCATTGGTCGAATTATTTTCTAATGTGTCCAGCTTTCCGACGCCAAATACTATCCACGATGCATCACATTCCAATAAATTACCAATAGCCTCGAACATTGCAATGCTAGGCTCAGACCGGCCGGTCTCGTAATCCCCGTACGCGGATTGAGAAAGATTAAGCATCTTAGCAATACCAACTTGGCTTACGCCCAAATCTTTCCGCCTCTTGGCCATGCGGACAGCCCATTCCGGGCGACTTTGGGGCACACGGGGTTTGCGCCGCTTGGGGATCAAATCTGACATGCGATATCGTAACCGTTTATTTGGGTTGCGGTCTAACGTGTATTTGCGGTATCCATACCGCCATGAAAGGTAATCCCGCTTCTCATATTATATCGCGTTTCGGCGGCCAGACCGCCCTTGCTCGTATCCTGAAGACATCTCAGGGAACGATCTGGGGTTGGGTGGCCGCCGAGCGCATCCCCTCCAAGCGTATTCCACAAATTATCGAAGCCGCCCGTCGGCTCGATCCTCCGATCCAACTCGAACCCAACGACTTTTTCGATCTCTCCCCTCATTCCCTCCCCTCTCAGGAGACAAAAGTTGGATCGTGATCTCATCATTCCCCCCGAGTTTGCTGCAATCGCGGCAATCTGTGTTGCAACCGAAGGCACCATCGGTGGTCGCAACTGCCTGACCGTTGATGGCCGGGCGCTCCATGCCGGTCTGAAGATCGGCAAGGACTTCTCGACCTGGATTAAGGGTCGGATCGAGAAGTACGAATTCACGGACGGTATGGACTTCGAGACATTCGATGATTTGAGCTCCCCCGATTTGGGGAGCTCAAAATCGAGGGCACAGCAGACCAAAGAATACCGTCTCACCACCGACATGGCGAAGGAACTGGCCATGATCGAGAACAACGAGATGGGTCGCCTGGCGCGGCGCTATTTCATCTGGCGCGAGCAATGCGCCATGGATGCCCTGACCGCTGCCCCCCGCACTGACCGCTACCTGATCCCCGGCGTGGTAATGGACGGTATCGATGACACGTTCATCCGCCTGCACCGCGCCGCCAAGGAACTCGGCATGTCCAAGGGGCGCGCCTTTCTTTATGCCAGCGAAGGGACCGAGAAGCTGCACGGGTTCAGCCTGTCCGACCTACTGGTCGAGACGGTCAACAAGCTCCCCCATCGCGCCGAGACCCCCGATACCCGTGTGTTCCGTTCGGTCTGGGACCATTCCAACCGTGCTGGCCTGCCTTGGCGCTGGACCGAACAGGCGATGGTCAAGCTCGGGCTGCATCGCGCCACCGGAGATCGTTCCTGCCCCTGGGAAGCCACGCCCGAGGGTGAGCGCTATGCCAAGGCGGTCGACAAGTCCCGCAAGGGCAGATCGAACATCAAGACGGCTGTCTACTGGACCGACGACATCGTGCCCATGGTCGAGGCCATGTGGGAACGCGAGCTCGGCCGGAAGGCGGTGGCGTGATGGATACGTTCAATCCTGAGCTATGGATAGAAGCCTCCCGCATATGGATGGAGCCTACTCCGCGAGGGGTCGTGCTTATGTTCTCAGCGCAATCACCCTGTCCAATCGCTCACGATTTTTCCACGCGGATCGATACCGTGCCCGGTGTTCTCGATATCACCTTTCGCTTTGTCGGCGTCAAAGATGGGGAAGTGTTGTTCCGAGCCAGTGGACCAGATCAGGAGCAGCCGTCATCCCCCGCTTTACCAGGTCCTCTGCTAGGACTTTCAACCCGCTGGCCGGAAGTGAACGAATTGCATGTTTGATGCCTGTCTTTTCCTCCTCGGGGGCATCCTGCTGATCGACGTGATCGACAAGCAACGCCTTGAGCGTCGTGGCGTCGAGTTCGACCGTCACGGTGCGAAGCTTTTTGGTAAGACCACCGTCTTCGGCCAGAAAATCCACGCCCTTTGCTGTGATAGCCGCCTGCCCATACCAGAAAAGACGGCCAAAGTTGTTAACCTTGATATTGGCTGTGGCGAGCTTGTGGCCAACCAAATACCAGACATTCCGAACAGCGACATCGGCCTCGACCCCGGGCGCTATCTCATCGATACGCCCGAGCGGCTTGAAGTTGGCGTCACGCAGCTTTTCAAGAATAGGTCGCCACACGGCTTCGGCAATACTCTGATCGGACATCCGGTTTCCTCCGTCTCCATGCATGGTTGTGGTGACCGCATGGTGGCACGGCGGCACGCGGGAGTCCTGCGATTCCCGCGTGCCCATCGCATCGGACAGGCCTGATCACTCATGATCCGACACCGCCCCCATGGCTGTCATACCGCTCAACAGGTCCCCAAGCGCCAGCCTGACCGCTGGTGTCTGGGGAATGGTCGCGATCGGCAGCAATGTGGGCGACAGGATAATGGCGGTCAGCCGCGTGGTAAGCCGCGCCGCCGGTATATAGTCATAGACGCCGGCCTGGGCGCGAAGCTGCGCAAGGCCGAGCATCGCCCGGTCAATATCCGACAGGAGGGCCTGAGCATCCTGTCGGAACGGGTCCATTTTTTTCTCTGCTGCCATGCCATCTCCCGCATCGGTTTCTCCAAAGGTGTGAACAGCCTTGAAACTGACACGGAGTTGACCCAATGGCGTGGAGTGAGTCACCCAAGGGCTTGGGTAAGTCGCCCAAGGACGGAAAATCCATGACGGATGCTGTCCTGAACGAGTTTTCCGAGATCGTGGATCAGACCGTCGAGGCATGCGCCCGGCGCTGCCGCTCGATCAAGACCGCGACCTTTGAAGCCGCGCGCATTCTCGGCCTGTCAGAGCGCCGGGTACGCGCAATCCGCCACCGTGAAGCACGCAGCGTGTCGGCCAGTGAATGGTTGAACGTCCGCGCCCGCTTTACGGCTCATCTCGAGGCCGAGGCCCGTCGTCAAACGGCGGAAATCGACCTCTTACGCGCCCGTATCGAGGCGCTCAGAACAGAGGCTGCATGATCCGAAAATGGTTCTGCCTGCGAATGGCCAGTTACTGGCGGCATGTCGCTGCACGACGCGCCGACAATGCCGCCGATGCTCTCAGACGGGCAAACGAATGGAGGCTCCGCGCTCTCATGACAGGAGATAACCAATGATACGAACGTCCAATCGCATGCCGCGAGGCAAGCGCGACTGATGGGCTTTGAGCCCATTACCATCATCATCCCTGGCGCCCTCCGTGGGAAAGGGAGACCTCGTTTCGGTAACGGTCGCACGTTCACCGACGCGAAGACACAAAATGCCGAAGCCTGGATCAGACATTGCGCAATCGAGCAGGCCGGTCAGCCGGTTCTCGAAAATGCACTCAGTGTTGCGATCGACATAGATATTGCAGTTCCTGCCTCGTGGCCTCGCCGCAAGCGCGAGCAAGCCCTCACAGGGGCCGTGCACGCCATGGGGCGACCAGACGTGGATAACTGCTCCAAACTGGTTCTGGATGCCCTCAACGGCATCCTATGGCGCGATGACGCCCAGATCTGTGAGCTCAGCGTCACGCGACGCTACGCGGATGCGCCACAGGCCACGCTGAAAGTGAGGGCGCTATGAGCGAGCAGCGCGAAGGATCAGGGATCCTCCTCACCAATCGGCAGAAACGCTCGGATCGCTCGCCGGACTATACCGGTACCGTGACGATCAACGGTAATCCGTATGAGATTTCCGGATGGGCCAAGACGGGGCGCAATGGCGGCGCATTCATCACGTTGTCGCTGCGCATACCGCAGCCGGGTCAGGCACGGACCCAAAAGCCGACAAAAGCCCAGATCGGGCGAGCCGAGGCCCTGAGGCAGAGGACGATGCCATCATGACATCCTTTCTTCCTGACGATATCAGGCGTCTCGCCCAGCTTGGCTGGCGCATGTATCCTTGCAGCTCGTGGCCGGGCAGCAAGGCAGCACTGGTCAGTCGCAAAAAGGACGGCAAAGCCCCGCACGAAGCGGCAACCTCCGATATTGCACAGCTCGAGGACTGGGCAGACCGATATCGTGGCTGCGGGTGGCGTGTGGTCATGCGCGGATCCGGTATCTGGGCGCTGGATATCGACCGCCCTGGCGCTGACCACGCCAATGACGGGTTTGCCTCCATGGCGTCACTTGTCGAGCAGCACGGCCCTCTCCCAGAGGGGCCGCGTGTGCGGTCTGGCGGTGGTGGGCTGTACCTGTTCTTTTCCTGGTTCGGTGAGCGGATCACAGGTGAGAGTAACGTGATTCCCGGCATCGATCCTCGACCGGGCCACGGCAATCAATCAGTTACCCTGCCCCCATCTTCGCATCATCGCACTGGTGCCCCGTACAAGTGGCTCTCAGCGCCTTGGGACACGCCTCTGCCCTCCGCGCCTGCTTGGTTGCTTGAGGTGTTCAAGGGCAAGCCGGAGTTTACCCCTGGGCCTTGTCGCCCCTCGACCGAGCGTCGAGCCCATATCGTTCTGACACGGGCCAGAGAGCGCATTGTCAACGCTGCGTCAGGCAACGCGAACCACACGCTCAACAAAGAGGCATTCATCGTGGCACGTCATGTGGCGGCGGGCACGATCAGCGAGGCGGAAGCCGTATCGGTCCTGTTCGATGCAGCGCGCTGGCGCAAAATCCCGAACCCGGAGGCAAAATCGACAATCCTGAGCGGCATGCGTGGGGGCTATCAGCATCCGATGACAGCGGAGGTTCGCGCACATGGCTGATCTCACGACCGAACCGGATGATCGTATCGAACATTTTCTACACGAAATGGAGAACGCAGGCCCGACTGACCTTGCGACACTGCGGGAGGAAGACCTGCCCCCTGAGTTCTCAGAGGATGACATCGCCCGTCGCTTCACCGAGGATTACGGGGACAACTGGCGCTACGTTGAGCGTAGCAGATGCTGGTACGAATGGACCGGTCAGAAATGGCAGGAGGAGAAAACGTGCCATGTCTGGGATGTGATCCGAAAGGTCTGTCGCACGGTGGCAGCCGGAACGACAAACGAGAAGATTGCCCGCGCTATCTGCTCAGCCAAGACAGTGGCGTCCGTAGAGAAGATTGCCCGATCGGACCGCAAGCACGCGACACGCGCTGAACAATGGGACGCTGATCCATGGCTACTCAACACCCCGGGTGGCGTGATCGACCTTCGGAACGGCAGGGTTATGCCGCAAGACCGAGATCTCATGATGACGCGGATGACCGCCGTGGCGCCGGGTGCTGGCGATGCCCCGATCTGGCGGCGCTTCATCAAACGGGTGCTGCAGGACGACGATGAGCTTATCGGGTTTGTGCAGAGGATTTTCGGTTATGGCCTCACGGGGCTGACGCGTGAGCATGCTCTGTTCTTTTTCTACGGTAAGGGCCGCAACGGCAAAGGCACGGCCGTGAATACGATTGGGAACATCATGGCGGATTATGCCCAGACGGCCTCTGCCGACACGTTCATGGACTCCCGGTTTAACCAGCACCCCACCGACATGGCGATGCTTGCCGGCGCACGTATGGTCAACGCATCCGAGCTGGATGAAGGACAGGCGTGGGCCGAAGCGCGGATTAAGTCGCTCACAGGTGGCGACCCCGTAACGGCTCGCTTTATGCGGCAGGATTTTTTTACCTATGTGCCTCAGTTCACCCTGATTATTTCAGGCAATCACAAGCCGGCTATCAAGAACCTGGACGAGGCTATGCGGGCCCGCCTCAACCTTATTCCTTTCACGGTGCAGATTCCCGCTGAAGAGCGCGATCCGGAGCTTCCCGAAAAGCTCAAGGCAGAGTGGCCGCAAATCTTGCAGTGGGTGATTGATGGTTGCGTGGAATGGGCGAAAAATGGCCTGCGCCGCCCGCAATCTGTCATCGATGCGACGGCAGAGTATTTTGTCGATCAGGACCATCTTGCCGAATGGATTGCAGAGAGCTGCGACACGGGGCCGGAGTTCAAATACCGCTCTTCGGACCTCTTCAAGGACTGGCTGGCCTATGCCAAAGCGCACAATGAGACGACGATCTCAAATTCGAACAAGTTCAAGGAAGAGCTTGAGAAACGAGGCTTCACGTGGAAACGCAGCAACGGCGCCTGGTTCACCGGCATTGGACTGAAGCCAAAACAGACCCCATGGGTTCCGGATGACCAGGGGGATGAGTTCGATGGGTTTTGATCGCTTGATCCCATGCAAAGGAAAAGGGCTGCTCTCGAGCAGCCCTTACCATTTATCCTGAAGCCCTTCTTCATCCAGTCTTGCGAGGACGGCCACCCTTGCGGCCATTCTCGCGCGATGCAGCCGATTTTGCTGCCGATCTGGACGATCCCCCTACCCGCCCCATAGCCTGGGCCATCCAGGTCCGGGAGCCGAAGACGCCTTTAGACAAACCATCAACAAGCAAATCCGCATCAAGGCGGTCCCAGTGCAGACCCGTTCCGAACGGGGTGATTTCTATGTCTGACAAATCCGCATCAGAAGCCCCTGCAAGGCCCTGCAGCAGATCGACAGGGATTGCCATCTCAACGCCATTGCTCAGCGTCACGCACAGCCTACGCCGCTCTGGCAGGTAGAACGCCTCTACAGCTCTGCTGGCCTCATCCAGATACTCTCGACCGGCAGCCTCGGCGCTACGGAATTCAGCTTCAGTTACCATGGATTGCCTCCCACGCTTCGACGAGTTCCTGAATGTGCGTGGCGACAATCTCACATGCCGCCGACACTTCCTTTCGGGATAGACCTGCCGTGCGAATAAGCGCCGAAGATCCGTCTAGAGAGACCACCGCTTCACCATTTGCCCCGATGACATGCACATGGGGAGGCTGGTGGTCGTTTGGGTATATCCTTACGGCAAATCCATCGATGCGCAGTATCGTCGGCATGAAGTCTTATAACAGAAACCCAAGCGAATGGGTATTATTTTTCGTTGCCTCCATAAGTCATTGAAAACTAACGACTCCCATCCAAAACGGACGGCACGGACGCCGCCACCTTTATCGGACGGATCAGCCATGCATGTATACGCGGGCGCGTCACGCATATGGCCGGACGGTCTATAAAGGGGGCTACGTCCGCGCCGTCCATTTTCTGTCTCGGCTGCTCTAAAACCCAGCAAAACCGGGCGATTTCGGTACAAACGGGACTCGGGGTGTGGTAGGATCGGGCATGAGCGAAACGAGGAAACGCACCCTCGGCGCGGACATGATCGATCTCAGCGTGCCGTGGTGCAAACGTATCGATCCAACGCACCTGATCGCCAAGCCTGTCGAGCAACACCCTCCCAGACCATCGACGTTGGCCGCTGAGGGTGGGGCAGAGCGTGAGACGACAAGCTCACCGGCGGAAATTGGAACGGCCTGTACGGGGCGGAAAAAGGCTCTCGTGGTGTGGGTGCTGGCCATGCTGTTAATGTCCGCATACATCGGCCTCGCCCTGTGGGCGATTGGAAGCGCTTGGGGAGCATTTGCCCTGCTCGTGGGCGCTCTTTTCCTCGTTCCTGCGGATGCTCTGCTCTGGGTGCTAGTTATCAACATGGCGCGGGGTGGGACTTGATGGGCGCAATGCTTTTCATGGCTCCGCCGCTGGCCATGGGGTACGCGATGACCTTAGGCGCCGGGTTGATCTGGGGCATTGTCGCGCTGACGTTCGGTGCGCTCGCACTGGTGGCCTGCGCGCAGCTAACCGCAGAAGATCGCCACCCGGAATGGCTGATCGTGGCCGTATGGCTGCTTTCCGTGACCCTGATGATCTTGGGGCTTTCCCTTGTCGGGCTGCATTTCATCAATGGGGGTGCGTTTAGGTGATGAAGTTTGGAAGGATCGCAGTCGTTTCAGCCGCTGCCTTCGCGGGTGCTTTGGCCGGTAGCCTGATCGTCAAGGCGCCGCAGAAGCCAGACGCGCCAAGTGTCGCAGCGGCTTTTATCTCGAATGATGTTTACCCCACTGAGGCCAGCGAAAACGCGCGATTTCAGCACGAGGCGTACCATTTCGTTTGTTCATGGGAGCCGGGAAAGCCTGACTGCATACGGGAGCGGGAATGATGGACGACGAAGGTTTCGAGGCATACATGTGCCTGACCGATTTCGAGTGGGAGCAAGGCAACCCCATCAAGGGAAATCGAATATTCAGCACGCTCGAAGGACTGCGGGATGAGTTTTCCTGCATTGCCGGGTGTGGATATGCCAAAGTTCGCGTGTCACTCATCGAGGCCGTTAAGGGTTCTGACCCGGGATGACCCGCCTCCCCCTCCCCACCTGGCGCGACCTCGTGGGCACGCTCGCCAGCCGAGACCCTGACCAGCCCGTGACGGACGACGATCCGGGCTTCTGGCTCGGGCTTTGGTTGCAGGGCGTAACACCGGGCGATGCGGTGGCGGTGACGGTGACGGTGGAGTTTTAGGCACTCAGATCTAAGTCAGCCGCGCGCTCAAGCGCCTTTTCTGCCCACTGGTTCAGGCTGACCCCAGCAACATCGGCAGCAGTCGCAACCCGTGCATGAAGCGCTGGATCGACACGGAACATCAAACGCCCGCTATAGGGCTTCTGAGGCTCGCGGCCTCGTTCCGCACAGGTCGCAAGATAGTCATCGACGGCGTTCTCAAACGCGGCTTTCAGTTCTGAAACGCTCTCGCCTTCAAACACAACCTGGTCACGGATGCCGCTGATCCGACCAACGAACACCGCGTCATCAGCCTCGAAGGTAATGGCGGCAAAATAGCCTTTGTAATTCATGGCGCTCACGGGGTTACTCCTATCTTGGTCAGGAAGGCCGCCACTTCGCGGACCTGATATTTCTTTGCCTCTTTCTGAGGGTGTGGACGGTGCAGGAAAAGCAGGTCATCACCATGGAAAATCTTGATGGCCGATCCTGCCTTTTCCTCGACCTCGCAACCAAGGCTCACAAGCAGCGCCTCGATTTCAGACCAGACCAGCGTACCGCTCGTTGGCGTTGCGAAAATCTTGGACAGGAGGCGGATGTGCTTGCTCTTCATGCCATCATAATGTGCCATCATACTCAGATATGCAAGCATAAAATGATGGCACTATACAAAAAATGCGACCGCCGCTTTTCGTTGTACTGGCAAGCCGTTTCTGGTAGGATTTCGATATGGTGAACCCGTCTGAACCTACAGGAAAAAAACAGAAAGGTGCTGGCAAGAGGCTGTTTAAGCCCGGCCAATCCGGCAATCCAGCAGGACGCCCCAAAGGCACGCGCAACAAGCTCTCCGAGAACTTCGTTGCAGCCCTTTACGCTGACTTCGAAGAGCACGGCATCAGAGCCATTCAGAACATGCGAACCGAGAAGCCGGGCGATTACGTCAAGGTTGTCGCAAGCCTGGTCCCGGCTCAGTTTCAGCAGGTCGATGAGGATGGCAAGGTGCAGACGCTCGGCGTGATCGCCCTGCCCGTTAAGGGCTCCAAGTGACGAACGTCGTCTGGTCGCCTACCGATCGGCAGCAGGTGTTTCTGGCAGCCGAGGAAGAGGAAGTTCTTTACGGTGGTGCGGCTGGTGGCGGAAAGACAGACGCGTTCATAGTAGATGCTCTCGGACTGTGGCAGAGCGCGCCTCTTGTGCCTCGCTACAAGGCCCTGATCCTTCGCCGGTCTTATCAGCAGTTGCGCGAGGTGATCGACCGTGCGCGGGCGCTGTATCCATCCATTCAGGGACTGGATGGCGTGACGTGGAACGAGCAGAAACACGAGTTCCGGTTCCCGTCTGGTGCCAAGGTCATCATGGGCTACGCCGAACGCGATGCCGATGTGTTTCAGTTCCAGGGCGAGGAATTCCAGTGGATCGGCGTCGAGGAATTAACGCAGTACCCATCTGATTTCGTCTGGACATACTTACGCTCGCGACTGCGAGGCACGAACCTCAAGCGGCTGATGCGGGCAAACTGCAATCCGGGCGGCATCGGATCGAAATGGGTGCAGCAATACTGGTCTATTCCTGACGATGGGCGGGACACCTGCTCAGCTTCATCGGTCGAAATCGAGGGACAGACGATCACCACACGGCGGCGCTTTATCGGCGCTCGTGTAACTGACAATCCGTACATTGACCTTGAATACCGGGCGAATTTGGCAACCATGCCGGAAATGCAGCGCCGGGCTTTGCTCGATGGGAGATGGGATGTGCTCGACGTTCCGGGGGCGATTTACAAGGCGGAAATGGACGCCATCAAACGCGGGGAGCAGCCTCGCTTGTGCCGCGTGCCATACGATCCATCGGTGCCGGTGTACGTCGCCTGGGACTTGGGCATTGCTGACAGTATGGCGCTCTGGTGCGCTCAGATCGTCGGGCGTGAGATCCACCTGATCGACTATTACGAGGCAAGCGGCGAGGCGATCTCGCATTATTGCCAATGGCTCGATGGGCGCGGCTATCGGTATGCAGAGGATCTGTTCCCGCACGACGCCAGAGCGCGTGAACTGGGAACCGGCAAGACACGAGAAGAGATCGCACGGGCCAACGGACGCAAGGTGCGGATCGTGCCTCAGATCGGAGTGGATGACGGGATTAACGCCGTTCGTCTGTTCCTGGCTCGGTGCTGGTTCGATGAAACGAAGTGCAAGCGTGGTGTTGAGTGCCTGACCAATTACCGACGCGAATGGAATGACAAGCTGGCGCAGTTCAAGGCCAGCCCGGTTCATGACTGGGCTTCGCATGGCTCGGATGCCTTCCGATATCTTGCGGTCGGTCTGCGAGAGCGGACGAAAATAGCTCCCCCTAAAGCCCCTCGCGCCTCGCCTGTTATCGGCGGCCCTTCTGGCTGGGCGGCGCTCTGATTTTTCTGTACCAGAGAATATGCATTATGCTATAACTCATGCATGGAAGAAAGAGCGGACGACATCCTAGCGGAAGTCAAAGATCGGTTTCAGGCGGCGGAGGCTTTCGAAGCCGACTGGCGTGCGCATGCCCTCGATGACTTGCGGTTCTTCCATGCCGATTCATACAATCATTACCA
>CAJQZM010033818.1:1857-28296 GCA_907164665.1 Colias nastes
CCATACGCATCCAGTTTTTGCCTGCTATGTTCTCTATGTCGTCCACCCACCTCTTCTTCTATCTACCCACTTTCCTTTTGGCGATTGGGCCCTGCCATTTAGTGGTATGGTTTGTCCACCTGTCATCTTTATATCACTTATATCTAGACAGGTGCCCTGCCCATTTCCACTTTTATTTTAAACTAAAATTAAGTGCGTCTGTTAGTTTGGTTTTCTTGCGAATGTCCACATTCCTTTGTTTTTCTAATCTTCTTAGTTTCAGTATACTCCGTTCCATAGCATGTTGGCATGATAAAATTTTGTTCTTGACTTGTTCTGTAAAGACCCATGTCTGGCTTGCGTAAGTATAAGGCTTGGGAGGATACAGGAATCCATTATTGTCTTTTTTATTTTAAGGCTGTAATTGCCTTTTAGAATTTTTATTTTTGGGCCCAGTATTTTTTCCAGGCTGTACTTATTCTTCTGTCTACTTCATTTTCGTTGCTTTTTGCATCAAAAGAAACCAACTTTCCAAGGTACACATATTCATTTACATAGTCTTTTGGGTTTTCCTCTATTTTAATTGATTTCTTTTGACTATTTGACATAATTTTAGTTATAGATGCATTCATATGTAAGGCCGATTTTTATGCTTTCAGAATTTAATTTTTGTAGCATTGATTCTAGCCCTGTCGCAGACTCACTGAAAAGAACAATGTCATCAGCAAACCTTAGGTGTGTAATTTTTTTTATTTCGTATCCATATGCCATTATTTTCCCACTTAATGTTTTTAAATTTTTAAAACCTAAGTACGGCTATGAATAGCTTTGGAGACAATGGGTCACCCTGGCGTACTCCTCTTCCAATTGTGAATTCTTCCCCTTGTCTTTCCAGTTTTACTCTGCTTATACTTTTAGCATAAAATATGTTTTTTATGATATTTATATTATATGCTTTGTTAACATTGTTGTTTTGTAAGGCTGTCCAGATGTATGGGTGTATTATGCTGTCGAATGCTTTGGAATAGTCCACGAAGGCTATGTAAAGAGGTTTAAAGGTGTTGAATTCTCTAAATTTCTCTATGATTTGTTCTATTGTATGCACCAAGTATGCACAATTGTATGGATGTGGTTGTGGATGTGGTCTACTGTTGAGAAGTGCGGCCGGAAGCCCGCTTGTTCTATTGGCTGATTCTTTTTTCTTTGGATGATTTAAAGTATATTTTGTAGGGGAGCATAATTATTAATGTTTTACAAAAAACTAATGACAATATTCATGCCTATTATTCAAAATTATTTGATTAGACTTATAACTGTCTAGTATCTATGTTTTACTATCGAACTAATTTACCAATTATTTTCGATTGATAAAAATAAATCCTATATGTAATATGTTGTATTGTTGATCCAAGAAAGACTAAGGTGGTCGCCACGAGGTAGAACACCTTTTGGCCTACCCGAATCACCCATAGATAAAATCATTTTTTTGTAGATTAGAAGTTATGATCTTATAAGAGATTCTTCTTTTATTTAAGAGTAGCATTGTAGCAAGACAATTTCAAAACAAGATAAGACATAAAACTTGCATAAAACAAATAAAAATTTCCATTTGACATCGTAGTTTTTCCTATATGGACAAAAACATATCATTAGGTAGAGTCAGATTTTCCTTTATTTTATTCGAAACTAGCGGTCCGCCCCGGCTTCGCCCGTGGTACATGTTTACGTTTTCTCTACATAAGAACCATCCTCGTACTTCAAGGAATATAATAAAAAAAGAATTATCGAAATCGGTTCAGCCGTTCTCGAGTTATGCGCTTACCAACACATTTTGCGATTCATTTTTATATATAAGATAAGTAGTACCTATGAGCGCATACCTTGCGTTTGTTTGCTTTAACCGAAATTTATAGTGAATATCAATGCATATTATATCGAACCACAAGAGCTGTTACAATCTGTACCTAATTAAATAAAAAAAGAAATATTTCAGAGAAGTTTCACACACGCCACGATCTGATCCCATACCAGGCTTTCGCTTGTGTTATGCTTAATTATGGTAACCAGATGGCTGATAAACATAATATAAAAATACTTAATACATATATAATTTTAAATAAATACTTATACAGATAACTAACACCCAGACACAGAGCAAACATTTGCCCTGGGTTTGAATCGAACCCACGACCTCTGGCTTGGAAGGCAGGGTCACTACAAACTAAGTCAACCGGTTAGTCAAAATATCGATTAATGACGAATTAAATCGGTATATAGGTAATTTATGTTTGAAAAAGTAATTATTATGTTGTTTCTTTTTCATTAATTGGATATCGAATCGAAAAGAAAAAAAAAACTAATCGGAAACCAAATATGCATGCGATTAGGTAGGTATGTTTCAAATTTTCCATTATTTTAGTTATTTTCCTACTTACTACTTTTAATTACAATACTAATACATATTCTATTACAATATACATTGTTTATGTATAGCTTCACTTCATTACATTGATTAATTCGAGTCATTAACTTGCCGAATATTACAAAATAGTTATTGTAAGTAGGTACCTATAGTTATATCAAAATTCATCCAGTAGTTTTTGTGTGAAAGCCGCTGTTCCTGAACATCGAGGAAAGTTCTCTCAGAACTTTCGACTTTCTATGAAGATTCTTTTTTTATTTAAAAGTTGGTTATTTTCTCGTGGTTACATTAAAAGTTTGTAGAATAAAATAATTACTGTACATGTGTAGGTAGGTACCAATGATATTATACTATATAGAAATATCATTGGTAGGTAGGTACTATGTTGATGAACAAGGATGAATTACTTAAAAACTACTGCACCATACTGCACGATTCTCCCCATGATAGTTAATTGCATGCAATGATTTTCTACTTCTGAGTTTGTCTTTTAAAATCGTATTTGGCTTGCGCTGCGACATTGATAAATTATTATTTTTAGTTTGTTTGTAGTACTAACCATGGCATTCTAATCCTAATGTTGTGATTGAAGTAAGATTGAAGTCGTCGAGCGATTAAAGCGCGGGAAGCAGATGGACATAATATCTAATAAATAAAATTTAATAATTATTTTATTAATTATTAAAGGCTCTCTCTTTGTACGTCTTGTTTGTACTTATATGGTAAAGGCGAAAAAATAAATAATCCAAAATTACAAATTATCATATTATTTGAACCATTCTATCAATTGAAAAAAGCTGGATCAAATTAACCCTAGAAAGATAGTCTGCGTCAAAATGACTCATGCATTTTCGAAATATAGTTGTAAGTATCTTTTTAAATGTCGCGAATCCATAACTGTACGTTTACGAAATTTCATAAGTCACTGAGAGCTACCCTATGGTATAAAGTTAATGTAACTGATTTTGAAATATAACGACTACGTGAGTCAAAATTACGCATGATTATCTTTACCGTGACTTTTAAGATTTTTACTTCTATGGTAGTTTGAATATTTTTTCGCTTATTATTACTGTATATGTTATAAATTTATTTTTATACATATTGAAGCAAAAATAGAAAACAATTGGGGCTAGAAAATTGGAAGAATATTGTATACTGGCCGCCTTTATGCAAAGCGATGAGGGTTCTTGTGAAGATACCGATATTGAAGTAGGAGGACCACGAAATTGAAGATGACGAGCGAAGTGACACAGAAGAAGCTTTTCCTGATGAGGTACAAAGCATAGATGATATATTACATTCAAGCAAAGGGCGGAGTAGATGCATTAGACCGAATGTGTTCGCTGATGTCCTATAGTAGGAAGACAATGAGATGGCCCATTGGCCATTTTATGGAATCATTAAAATTGCCTGCATATTGCATATTAAATTTATAGCCACAATGTTAACAACAAAGCACAAAAACATCGGAGTCAAAAAACATGAAATATAGAAGCAAGGAACTGTCTTTTTTGTTTATGCGTGGGCGTTTAGAATCACCAGCTTTGAGAAGATATTTGCGTGATAATGTCTCCAATTTGTTGCCAAATGAAGTATCTGGTACATCGTAAGAAAGTACTGAGGAGGCCTTCGGTAAAAAAAAGTACTTTTTTACTACACTTTACTTTACTATACTTTTTGTCCTTCTGAAATATGACCAAAGGCAAATGCGTCCTGCAAAAAATGTAACATAGTTATATGTCGTGAGCATACGTTGATATGTGCTAAAGTTGTTTCTCTCAAATTTTAATATAACTATATGTACAAGATATATATAACATATAAAAAAGTCTGATAATTGTGGTAAAAAATAAGTTTTTATTAGAAACAATACGTGTTACAGGAATTATTCATTTAAAGCAGACGTTTAATGTTTTCGTTTTTTTATATGTATAAAAATAATTATAAATAAATATAGAAATATTATAGAAAAAAATTAATATATCCCGACTTAGAGCTAACTGAAAAACATGCGTAAATTTGACGCATGACTATCTTTCCCGTACTACTCAATATGATTATCTTTCTAGGGTTAATTGCGTAGTTTTAAAGAGCTAACCACAGGGACAGAGAGACAGACAGCGGAAGGCCACTTTTATAATAATATGTAGTGTACAATTTATTTTTATAATATATCGTTATCTTCACACATAATAATTATTGCTTTAATAGTTATATACTATAATACCCAAATCATATAATACCATTACGTCAAATGAATTTGCGTTAAATATTTTTGATCTTACACACCATAAAACAACAGTCGTTTCTAGATAGCAACAACAAGAGCTTTAAATCTTAAAATCCTCATTTATAGGGTAAAACTTTTTTAATTTTCAAAGTCATTTAGCACGCTCCTCGGATAAAGCAGAATAGGCTTTTAAATTGTTTTTATAAATGTAAATGCAAGATAACACTTGCAAAATTTATAATGGTTGTTTTAATAACCTAATTAATAATGGCAAAAATGTATATCTATAGCATCACATAATAATTTAATATCTAATAGTTTTTTATACTTACAGAAAGTCCACATGTTATCGCATTGATATTTTACTCTATGTTCAAATATAATAAATTAAGGAATATTTATATCAGCTGTTATTACTTTCATTTGATTATTTCAGATAAAAATTGTATTTAAATTAATCTTTTAAATCTTGCAATCTGAATCCTTTGTTGTTCTTTTGAGTCAATAAAATATAACAATAAAAACAACTTTTTACAAAAGGCAAACCTCCCATTAAAGTAAGTGAGCGTGGTGTCCACATTACTGTGAAATTGAATACAATAATGGTTCGTCGAATATAGGTTTGAAGGATTTAGGTCATACTCATATTTTGTTTAGTTTTATTTCTACATTAACTGCAAACATGATGGTTATTAAGAATACTATTTCGATCATAATAAATATGCTAGGAATTGCTGTTGAAATATGAATGATACAGAGGAATGGGAGTAATCGCTGTAATCTGGGTGTTGCGAGAAAAGCTTCGGAAATGTTCGCCGTCCAAGCTCTAGCGAGTCATTGAACGGGGGCGGGCGGCGCGCATGCTCAATAATTTCGTCATATTTCTGTGTTGCTATGCTACGAAATACCTACATTTCACGGTAACTTTAAATATCACGTTCAATGTTTTGAATAGATATATTATTGATAATAATGATTAACATCTCAAACTTCATTGAAATTAATATTTTGCTGGAAAATGTCGTTCGTATATACACAATTAAGTAAAGAACGTTTTAAGATTGTAAAAAGAAATCATAAAATTTTAATGACCCCGATAATTTAAACACCTTTTTTATCGTTGTAATATTGCAAACGGATGTATTGAAAACGGATAGCTTGACATAATATTATACACCTAACCTGTTTTCTGAAATAAAACCAGTAGAGCTCTAGCTCAATAGGTATATAAAGTCTAAGCCGAATAATAAACAATATCAAATTAATTCATTAAATGTAAATAATACGTGTTTACGGTTATTATACATTTATGTAATTTATACGAAATTACACCGTTGTAAGTTAAACCGGTGTATCTTGCAACCCCGTAACAAGTCCTTCTCGCTGTCATTACGTTGTGCGTCACAGTCAGTGTGTACTGTGTGGAGCGTTGTGTTGTGATGCGCGAACCGCGAGTTAGGACGCCGCAGCCTTGGTGACCAGTGCTCAGTTGTTTTGTCACTCGGAGTGGCACGGGCGTTCGCTCCTGCTCAATGCTCATGCATGCGAGTGCGGAGCCGGCAAGATGCGGTGGCGGGCGCGCGCGGCCCCTTCCCGCGCCAAAGAGCGCGCCAACATCAGCTTCTTCATATTTATCATGTTTTTCGCCGTCTTCGGTGTAATAGTATTGACTGAACTGCTCTTATTAGAACGGCCACCGTCGAATTCACCGCGCTCGCGATATATTGAAAACCTACAGGTGAGCTTATAGACAATTTGGTTTGCATTTTCAGACCTTTGCTTTTTTTAGTAGCATGAACATCGATTTGTTTACGTTTAACGGTCGGTATGCTAATATTAGAAACATTTATACGTTTTAATCAAAGTTCCTAAGTACATAGTTTATTTTTATGAGTGTAGATAATATATCGCGGTAAAATGAATTAATCATTGAAAGATTACAACCTGTGCTGTGTGTGTAAAGTAAGGTGTTGGAAAATTGTATTACCTAGTCATAAAATACCTGTTTTAAGACCAGAAACACATCGGTATATCTAATATATTTTTTTAAGTAATTGACTCTACATAATGCCAATACTCTTACATAAAAAAACCGAACGACGGTTAAATCAGCGATAATTATTGATATTGTATATCAAATATGAGAACATAATAATATATTAGTAGAGTAATTCTTTGTGTTTGATCGTGAAATCGCTTTTCAAATAAAAATGTTTTTAATTTCTACCTATTAAATTCAATATACGGTACACGTTACCTACGGTTTAAAATAAAAAAAAATTCTTAGTTTTTAATTGATTACTATTGTAATAAATTTAATAAAACAAGCAATAACAATGTTTGATTATTTAATAGATCTATTGTCTTACAAACATAATACATAAATGTATATTAAATTAAAACATTTTCAAAACAAATGTTTTTATTGTTTTTCGTTCAATTTACCTAGTAAAGGTTAATGGCCTCAATAGGTGTTAATATTATGATCGAGTGTGAAAATCAATTCTATTATGACTTGTGAGTTTGTTACGTATGTTTTTTAACTTATTTGAATAATAAATTAAGTATATTCACTGCGCTGAAAATAGGTGTTACGGGAAGTTTAAGCTAAGTTTAAAGACCTTTCTTGCTATTTTTGGCGGAAACACGTACCCTAAGAAGAAAGAGAAGAAAAGTTTGTCTGTTAATTGTTTTATTTATTATGAGGATTGTTTTGGCGGCATGCTTCGCTCTTAAATCGACAATACAAGTGATTGAAGACTCACACGATAATAAACCAAAGAAAGCGTTAAAATCAATTTTCCTCAAAGGTTGTCTTTATTTTTGCATCGCAAAAATTTAGCAAGTTTTTTTTTTAATATTTTCAATTAATGTATATTTCCTATGGTTAAACTGTGAACAATGTTTTTAATATGAATACATACCAACAATGAACATTTTAGCCAGTTTTATATCAAAAACTGGCATGAATATTATTAATTATCTCTATCGCCGTAATTCTCATCATAAAAATAATATAATATTATGAAATATGAGAAGATAATTGATGAAAGGAATTCAAAGAGTTAATGATGATTCAGAGAGATAAGGATGAATACCCGTTCATTTGCGGGTGAGAGACGCAAAATCAGGGTCAGAATCTACTCTCTTTGTCTCCGAATGGTATTTTAAACGCCATTGTTTTTCCTTGTTTTGTGATCTTTTGATTATAATATTATTTCTCGTTAGATTTAATATTTTACCTCTTTCGTTGATAGGTATTTGTTTATCTACTTACTACTTAATTTAGAAGCTTTGTCCTAAAATACTTAGATCGTGAACTATATCACATAATAAATACAATGCGATGAAGGTAAACTCGAATCACTCTATCATAAAAGTCCTACTGTATAGAGATTAGATAATAATAATCAAAAGCTTCTAACTATGATAAACTATGTTTATTATCAATCACGAATCAACAATAAATGCTACCTAGATATAATGATACTGATATTTTCCGGCATTGTTCTCAAAGTGTTCGGCGAATCTCTATATTAGGTATTTTAGTATGTTTAACTTGTAACGAAGATAGTTCAATGTAAATTTGCTAATTCATATGTGTAACATTTATAATTTAATTCACATCTTGTTTGAATTCGACGATTAAGTTACTTCATTGGGTTGTGGGCTGGAGTTTAATTGTTCTTGCCTTGTAACAGTTGGTTCATTATCTATTTATAATGCGAAAGCTCTTACTGTTAAACGCTAGTCTTTACTTTAGTCGAAGCGATTAACGTGCCTCTTGTCTTGTGTCTTTGATTTCGTCTTTTACTTGATACAATGTTTGTGTAATAATCTTACTTCGGTTAAAACGATTTTGTGTGTATTTTGTATAACGATTCGGGAATGGTCAAGTTTCATTTTCATTATTCAGTATTATTACTAGCACTGCTACTACCATATTGTAAAAAAATATACTTCAATTTCAATAAGAATATTTTCAGTATTCAAGCGCATTTTAATAGTTTAACATTACAACAAAGAGATATGAAATGCAAGAAAGTTGAAGAGAAAATGACGAAGATTTTCAACGTCTTTGTTTAAATTTAAGTAATGTGGATCAAAATCTCAAGCGCTGTTTAAAATAAGGTTGACATTTAAATCTGGTCTAGCACTAGGTAGGTACATACCTATATCTTAATATACTGACGATTCTAGACTAGAGAAATGTCAAATGTACACGGCAAAGCGACATGATGGACATTGTTTGTCCTCGACTTGTATTTGTATTGTCCTATTTGTCGAGATGCAGGAAATCCTAGTACGGGTCAGTGATTATTAAAATGTAGCCAAATTAATGTAGGGTTTGACCTTGATAGAAATACTTCTATTTTCTGTTAAATGATATTCAAGTTTCGTTTTTATTTATTTGTTGTTAGTACTTTAAAAGTGACGATAAGAATAAAATAAGTAGGTATGAGCTGATATTGTGGATCCGAAAACTGGTAGAATTTTGTGAATAATAATTAAGCTTTAAAAACTTATAGACTCGATTGCAACGACATTTATAAAGAAAGATATTTTACATTGATGATAATCTCTATTCTCTACCTACATTTTTCATCATTATAAACTATTCATTAATAGTATCGTTAAATTTTCCTTTTAGGTTGTTAAAATATTAAAATTACTAAATCTTTCATCCACTTTCCGTTCAAAAAGCTTTTATATAGTGTTATACTTCTTATATTGATGTTAATAGCATACCAATTGCAGCGCAATTTTTTATAGTTTGAAAAATTACATAAAGTCGACGATTGATAGTCCCTTTCATAACATAATATGTTACTGAAGAAGCCCGTATGTAGGTAAATCTTATGTTTTACCAGCTCATCGTCATATTTACTGTTAGCCTAGGCTAGAAGTTAGAACTGTGACCACAAACCGACAAACCGAGCAAGCGAAGCGAAGCGTGCCGTGCCAGGACTCTACATCTTTCGAATAGCTAAAATTTGACAATTAGAAGAAAATAAAAAGTATATAGCTATGTATGAAATCAAACAGAAGTTTGTTTCGTGTCTGTTATTGGTATCATTTGGTAGAATAAGTAGGTACATGGTTCATGAGGTGTTGAGTGACGCAGAGGTGATATTTTTTTTAAATAAGCAGAATTTTATTTTTGATGCATATATAATACAACTTCAATTTGTAAAATGTAGAGTTGTTGCCAACCTGCATGTTTGGCATCTTATTAAACTACTGTATTGGTGAACACAAATATACGTAGTACCTACCTATTTGAGTCGTAGAAATCAGCAGGCTCTATTGATAGGTTGTAACTAATGATAGTTGTTATTGTTAATTGAGAAATCGAACAAAATAATGTGAACTTATAGAAAATCTGGTTTCATCTTTCAGGCAAAGACGTTAAATCTTAGATCACATATTTTCTTTCATAGGTCACAAATGTGGCTGACTTCTAAAGGAGCTTAGAGCTTAAAAACTTTCTTACACGATAAATAACAGAAAATTCATGTGATGTAAAGTATGGAAAAGCGACAAGTAAAATACGTGTCCCGCCTTAAGATAAAAGGAAAATGCAATGAGCGCACGCGAGGCGTCTTCCCGCCAACCTTTTGACTCGCATGTCCTACTTAGCCGCCTCGTGGACAAACTTCTTTGGATAATAATCTTGCTTATTAACTAGAAAAGCTTGTTGGTTGGTGCTTTTAAATAAAATACATGCTTGTGGGTTAGTTTCACTTTGAAATATAGTTTTTATGGAAGAGGCTCTAAAATGACAATTCATTAAAATGAGTAGGTGTCAGTTGATAAAAAGTTCCAGGGAATATCATCGATATAACATACCTGCCCAACTGGGTTTCTCCCGTGCAATATTGCTCAGTGACTACTTTCTTGACATGTTATGTTTCACCTAAATACGATGATAACGCGTACGGCATACAGTGTACTTGTATTAACATAGGTACTCAAATTAACATTACTCATTTACAACATTGACGCTTTTTTATAATTTTATAGTAGATTTACAATGAATAGTGTAATTTAAAATACTCAAAGCTACAAAACAAATGTGTTGTGTGATGCATGAAATGCATACGTCATGCAAAGGATTTTGAATACAACAATGCAATGGTGCGGACCGAGCCTCATTTACTGCGTGTCACATACACAACCAATTGCAATGTTTTTGTAGTTAAAAAACATTTTAAAACAAATTTAATTCAAACATGTTCAACGTGAAGCAATGTTTTTAACAAATGTTTTTTTTTTTCAAATAAAGTAAACAATTTTATATTAAATGTTATCCATCACTCGGAAACCACTTAGTTGTATTAAAAGCGGTCGATAAAATAATTACTTTATCGACAGCGGCCTTGCAATTTAAAATGTTAATATTTTATTCTGTTTTCTATTTTGCAAGGTAATTAATTTCATAGACTTGTTCCTAACGAGATCCTGGTATTCAATTCTTTTCATTATTACTTCATTTCTATGCCATTTTAATTATTTAAAAGATCTCATCAAGATGTAATTAAAATTTAAAATAGTAAATGAAACGTGAAAATCTCTTAAATTTTATTTAAAAATGCTTTTAATCGATCTATTTATTTACAATTTTATAGTAAAATAAAAAGGTAAATATAATTTTTACCTCTCTTGAACCCGAGGTTCAAGAATTAAAAACCTCAACACGGTCAGATTTTGTAATGAGCAAACACGTTCTAAATTTAGCTAGTTGGCGCGGGTTTGATTCCCAGAGGATTTATTTGCAAGCCTTTTGTTTTATTTCCACTCTACCTGAGTACAAATTAATTTCTCCTGATTGAGAAGATAAATCTCAAAAATCATAAAAAATAGCTGCTCGGTGAGCCCGGTTCCTAAAAACCAAACATCATTAAAATATGTTCAGTCGTTCTTGAGTTATAAGTAGTATAAATACAACCGCGTCCGCCTTAAAACGTAGAATCCCTTCTGGCTAAAATTGAGAGACACCACGAAAAAAAATACAACACTTTCTATTGTATGTTTAATGTTATATACATATACAATAAATGTATGTACATAAAAAATAAATAATAACTGCTCGGCCTAGTGTGTTATTAGTAAAGTGCAATGTGGGTGTAGAAAAATAAAAAAAAATGTGTGCGTGTACTAGTGTACACACGTAAGAAGTGAAACTTCTTTATGACCTTATTTTTCAAAAAATAATTTACTATATATGCAACTTTACAGAAATACGACGAATCACGCGTGGTAGGGATAAGAAAAAGATGGCGCGTAACGAAAAAATGTTACACTAAATTTTTTTCCAACCCCGATAAAGAAGTTTCACTTCAAAAATTACGACCTCAAAGTGAAAACTCTATATTTAAACATGTTTTTTATATTTTACTATCTGTGTAGGTACATACTACTGGTTCCTGTGATACACATACGAAGATTGGTCGTATCAACTCAGAATCCTTCGTGGGCTCATGTAAAAAACTTTGCTGAAGATTGCTTGGTATAAAGTATTCCTCAAGAACCACGTCAACTATTGGTGAAAATAGAATTAATATCGATGCATTTGTTCTTGATTTTTTCGTCAACAAAGAAACAAAGAGGCGATGGAGAGCTTTTACGTCGCGTTTTAATTATTCAAAATATTTTACTGTAGATATTTAAGTATCAAACTAATAGTACTTTATGATCTTAACTTTTAATAACAATACAAAACTTTATAAAGCTTTTAAGATTATGAGAAAACTGCATTAAGACGCAAAATTGTACCTATTCCAAGTTATCCGCGAATCATACAAGTTAAACAATGCTAATTGAAGTTACGTTTAAAGTCGCTGTCGAGTCGCAAATTACCAACCGATTGTATTATTTAATAGTCAACATTTACTGAACATTCATTTTTTGAATAACTTTTAACGAATACAATTAGTGGAGTTTGAATAAAATTGATGTTTCGCTACAAAGAAAGTTCTAATAAGTCCTTTGTCTATAAAGTCTTTTAAAACTGGGAAGATATAAACTCGATCCTCGTTGTAAATTAACGATGTCTTGAACGATACTTCGTAAGCGACAAAGTTTAAAAAGATATTTTATATGGAACCTGCCACGAATGTACGGGCTGGCTATAAGAAATATCTTACTTAAAAGTTTTATTAAAACGTATTTTATATTGAGCACGGCCCCTTTGTTATTCCAGAAGCATTTTAGATTTTAATCAAAACATCTCTGAGAATTTTTAATTTAAGCTTTTCGTCATACTTGAGGTTTTAATATCAGTCAACGCTAACGAATATAGTATAATCCCTATTAATCTAGTTTCATCTTCAATTAAAGGTCCCTGGTTGATGAAAATTGTTTATGGAGTTCATTTTTGCAGAAGAGTCATGAAATGAAATATAGGATCTGTTTCTGGCATGTTAGAGATTGAACTGCTTTAGTGAAAATGCTTTTAACTGAATAATTATGTAGATTATTGCTGGTTGAACATGCTATGAATAAGAAGGGATAGGGTAACGCTGTAAGCTTTTTATAAAAAAAAAGTTTCGAGAGAAGACTCCCTCTCTTCGCGAACGAAATATGAACAAAATGGTACCCCGTGTCTCCTCGTGGGGTATGGGGCAGATGCATTATACATCTGTTTCACTGATCGATTTTCCACGGACAAGTATGTGGTCAACTTTTTGCATCCCGCCAGACCGAGACATTTTTAAGCTATTGCATAGCTTCTATCGCGGGCCTTGAGCGCGGGGACCGATTCGAGAAATTCCGTAACGAAAAAACCTCACGCTCCCCACTCCGACGGGCTCGGAGGTGTGGCTTGAAGGCATGCTATGCAATAGCTTTACCGCGGCAGTCCCCGAGTGCCACACGTCTTTTTTTTTCTTCAAATCAGGATCAAACTTAGTTCCCCTCGGTTCTACGCTCATGCCTTGACCACTTCATAGCAGGAGGCGGTCAATTAGTAGCAAAAGCATTAAGTATAACTCTGCATTGAATGTATATGAAATTCACGATCTAACTAAATCCATTTAAAAGCTGAAAAAGTACGATTCATAGTTGTTAAATCTGCACAATTGCAACTTTTGAAAGCTATTAAAATGAGTTAAACTTTCCTTATTATGAAGTGTTTTGCACTAATTCAATCTTCATTTGTTTTATATTATACCTACAAGTTTTCTTAAAGAATTTTATAACAAGCTTAATCGAGGGAATATTATTTGTCTCCATAATCTATATACATTTTAATATCGATTTCATTTATACTGTTATTATTAACTCTACGAGTAATTAGTGTGAGGATTAAAATAAAATCTTCCTTTACCATTGACACAGTTAATTTTTCCTTCTTAGAAAATATAAAAATAAACGTCTAATGAGAACGTTTAAAAAGCTGTTTTGAAAGAAAAGTAAACTAGAGAAACTTCACATCTTGAGTAATTAAAAAATAAACACCGTCAAGTAAAAGTCGGATTTTTATTCCGCACGTAGGTAAAGTGTGGCTTAGTATTTATTTATTTTATGCAATTAATTTTAACATTGATTTGATATAGATTCAAATATGTATCTGTAGGCGTCAGGCTCCGAGATTGATTTAAATCTATTTATATATATATCTTTATTTGGAATTGTCCCATTAGACCTGCATCATAGGGAAATACCTCATTTCGAAACACAGTTATTAAAATAAGGTATTTAACTAGGTATTGAATTCTTATTGCAAATAATTTAATATTGTCCACCGCGGCCTACAATATTATAGTCATATTATAATATTATATAGAATCAGTTTCATTTTAAAAATGGTATTGGAATTTTTCACCCGTTGCATTCAATTTGCCGCCTTCCGTGTAGATCTTTCCATTAATTTTATTAGGAAGATGGACGCTTCGAGCCGCTCTCTGCAAAACAAACGGTCGGAATCGATATTGAAAATGGAGCTCTAATAGCGACACATTTATTTAAAATAAGATATAGTGAGTTATTCCATTTATTTATACGTTTACAGTAATGGCTTTTTAAATTGATCTGTTTGGTATGCGACGCTTCTGGATTGAGTTTAACAACATGTTTACGATTTAGTTTTGAGGAAGATTTCGTTATCAAAACATATTAAACACACAATACATAGTATTATACATTATCAATATGATAACAATTGATAATTGATAAACCCTTGATCTATCTTATGTACTATCTTTCTTTAGAAAGAGATGCATATTATTTCACGTTTATTTTAAAACACAAGTCGCTCATCGTGATCCGATTTGAATTTTCAGGCTTAAATTCTATTTTCACTATTCAGCGTTCCAGTTGCCGACGCTCATCAATTCCGCGGCACATTATTCCATCTAGCTCCATTATATCTTGGACACTTATAGCACAGATAATATAATACTTATATATACTAGTACTTATAGTCTACTAATGACTACATTCTTGTTATTTTATATTCATATTCTGTGAACATAATTCTGATGTGTTTGAAGATAGATTGATTTCAAATTGTGGCGAATTAAAACTACTTTTTTCAAATAACAAAAGATGGCTAAATTACTATATGCGTGGAGTTTTATTTTTATTAGCTATTGTTCATTAACCAGATAAACGTTTTTGGTTCACGGTGAATTAAAAAACAGTAACCAAACACAAAGAATTGTCTTTTGTTAACTTGTTGGTTCTCGTACTATAGTAACAAATGTAAGAATGTTTATTTATTTTGCTTGCTTTTAAAAATTAATTGCATTTTCTTTGTTATAATTAAGCATCTTGAAGGATAATTTTCTATAATTTTTGACGACATTAATGTGAGAAAGCAAAAAATATGCACACTGTTAGTAACAAAATTCTCCTTCCCTGCCTGCTCAGGAAATGTTACATACTTTGTAAGACTGGATATTTAGTTCAGAAGTTTAAAAATTATCACCATCTTATTTTAAATTGCAGCGTAATCGAAGATCATTTTTATTGCCACTGAGAATAATTTTAGGGGTAGATAATATAATATCTACTCATACTTACGAGCATATTTTTGTAGACAACGTAACCTACACATGGCTCGCTTCTCAATATTTTTATATACAATTTAATTAAGTCGAACACATGTACAAAGAGGGTTCTATAATGTAATTCTATAAAATGGCTCGAATACAATCTAGATTCATAGTGGCGTTTGAAGAGAAAATTGTGAGTTTCCTACAGTATTGATTCAGGGATAAAACCGTTCTTGGCTCACTGAACATAAGTGTTTGCAAACTTGTGAAGCCAATAAGCTTAGATAAGACGATTTGCCTTTGTAATATTTACACTTAATTGAATCACTTATTTTCATTTAGCGTATCTGATAATTGTTCATATATGTTTATTTAAAAATTAGGTAGTTAGGTTTCTAAATTGTTGACGTTATGTAAAGCAAATTTATTTCTAAAAACAATCTCGTTTTATCCACATTTTATTAAATACAAAACATATGGATCATTTTACAAGGAAAACATCGTACGGCTGAAACTGTTGGATGCCAAATCCCGTCAATGTTATCACATAAGTCAGACAAAGCAAAAAGAAAATCCTTTATTTAATAAAATGGGATATAAAATTATACGTCGTGTCAACATAAGCCGGGATTGTGGAACGAGGCGTGAAGGAGTGTTGGGATGTAGCCATCACGCCTCGCAAAAACCTCTCCTAACAAATAAAAATTCTTGACGTTTAACCTTTTTATCATAAGAGATAAAACTAGGCCAGTTTCTATTTATAACTCTCTATTATTATTGTTAGTTCTTTTTTGATATTAGAAATCTGATTGTGATTGTAATCCGGATAAAAATTCAACTTGTCTCGAAGTTTCCGAAAATAGTTGGCATTTTTTTGCAACAAAGGGAGCTTTTATTTCTATATCATTTAAGGGAAGGCTTAGGGATAATAAATCGTTTTGGTCAGTAGGACCCCATGTCGTTTCGAGATTAATCTTTCCCTTCACTAAGATTACTTCGGTAAAAAAGGTATTTGATACAAAAACTGTTTTCTTCCATTCTTTTAAATTTAAAAGAAACCGGCAAAAATATAAACGGAATGGTTTCATCTCAGTAAGTGTTTCTTAGGTTCTATAGGTACTCAATACGATAGGAAAAAAGGTCAGAATTATGTAAGATGTATTTTCAGACACTTAATCATTTAATAAATAAATAATGTCAATGATGATGGATTATTATTTCACTTGTTGTTACTCGTTGTATGTTCATTATTTTATAAAGTTCTTAGGCAAGCGACAAACTAAGTAGGTACAAAATACAAAAGCTTGTCAGCTTCTATTAAAAGTAACTACAGTTACACTAAAGGCTCTAGTCAGGCACAGTTGAAACTAAACATCGGAGTTACCCCGACATGGCAAACTGTTAACGCCCGGTTTCACATTTCTAACTAATCATTGGGTTTGTTGCGGTGCACGGTGTTAGCGTTAATTGCGCTTCTATAGGTACGTCTATTTTTAGTTAACAAAACTGTAATGGGGACAAAAGCTTACAATTCAGGTATTGATTTGTTATAGTAAACTTACTAGTGTTCTAGGTTAATTGCATTCGTGACACGTACGAAGCCAATAGAAATTGATTTTATCGTTTGATTTGTTTTTGTGCTACTATTTGTATAGTTATGGACAGTCGTAGCGAATAAACGCAATTAGCTTCAAGCAGCAGCAGCAGCTTCATAGCAATTGCTAGCTCTTAAATTGTAACTGGGAAATTCGTGATTATTAGTGTATAGTCAATGATTAACAGGACATTAACATTGTCCGAGGAAGTTTATATCCTTAGTTTAAGAGTTTAAATGAACCTTTCGCCAGTGAACTATTGAAAGATTGTTATTACTTAGAACTTTGTCTGTTCTCCGAAACAAAGGTAGAGTTATGATGCTGTGAGCTGTCAAGTTATCTTACCGGTCTTCCGGGTCTGCCATTTTCTTAAAGTGATCTCAAACTCTACATTAAATACGAAAATAATTTATACATATTAGAGTTTTATGCGATGATTTATTTAGTGTCGATATTACATTTATAGGGATGGGAAGGGCGCACTGAAAATGGTGGGGAAGGAGCAGAGCCGCCGCCACCTGCGCACGCGCCGCTCGACGCTGTGTGGCAGCCAGTTGCGGGAACCAGGTAAAAAAATGTTATGTGTGGTATGAATTATTTATTTTATAAAAAAATATTATTATTGCATTATCGAGGTGTTATCTACTACGAAGACTATTTTCGATACATGACGTTTTTGTATTATTTTGTTATTGAAAATTCTGGGTATTTTATATTGTACGAACATTATGATAGCAAAATAATTACAAGTTTTTAGTATTAAACTTATTCGCGAAAGTAATATCCTTTATTTTAACGCCAAATTTAAATATGTAAATAATAAATTAGAATCGATAAATACCATAGTAGACTAGAGTAGATAATTTTTGAAACAAAAAAAAATCGCAGTCGGATGAAACCCATTAGAAAAGGAGGGGAATATGATGAAAATAAAAGGAAAAATAAATTACGGTCAATCCGAGTTCGGGAAGTGGGAGGGGGGAGCTTTTAAGAGAAAAAAATGGTCTCTCTCGATTTCCGACAAAACTACAAGTCCTACGGAAAAAAGTTCAATGGCAAAGTTGTAGGTAATAAAAGGATCTACAACTTTTGTATTAACAATTTTTTCACATAACCTCAAAATTTAGGTGAAAAATTAAAAAAAACCAAGTTTTTGGTTTTTTATTTTTATCTACTTCAAAATTTATTTTTTTTTCTACGAAATTTGGTGGAAACTTACTTTATTATGTCCCAAATACACTGTAATTTATTTGATTGAAAATATTTATTTTTTCGCCTTATTTTGAATTAATACCAAAAAAACAACCTAATTTTCAATCGAAAAGTCACCCGTCAAAATATCAGCTTTTTTCAAAAACTTGGGGAGCCTTTTATTCATTGAAATCTCTACTTTCATATGGTGTAAAAAAAAATAAACATTACCATAGTAAATGTTCTCAGGAAATGCATACAAACAGTGTGAAAATGAGCTTTTACTAAATCAGGCACACTTCTTGAACTACCTAAAATGTTTTTATCGACATCATTTTGCTTTTGAATATGCTGTAAAATATTATACTTAGAACAGATAATTTTTTTTCTTTTGAAATATTACCGAAAAGCCGATACAAGAGAAAATATAGAGTTCAAGAAGTGTGCCTGAGCAACGCTGTAAGTAGGTAATATTTTGATTGTGTTTCACATGATCTATAAAACTTGATTTGGAATGAACGTTAGTTACGTACTGTCATAAAACAGAGGTTTTATTATACCATTGAATCAATGTATCAAAGGAACGTGGTATGAGAAACTGAACACAAATACACAAAGGGAAGCAAGAGTATTTACACAATATACAGATACATACAGTAAGGAAACTTCATACAAAACGTTCGAAATGGCTCACGCACACAAGCAAGCGTGTTTACGAGAATCATAAGGGTATATTGAGGGGGATCGATAGTATAGCGGGTGACACATCCACAGATTTTGAATGACAAAGATACATAGTATAGAAAAAAGTTTGTAAGTGTTGGTAATATTTTCGATGTGTGAAAAAAAGTGATGTCAATGATACACTTCACGTTAAATAAATATCGATTGTTTCAGTTTGTAGCCTAACTATATTTTTGGCTTCGGTATCTATTGTCCCAAGTATTCTTTTAAAAAAATATTCAATCTACAGTTTTGACTTTCCTACGATTTTATTATATGTATAGATATTAAAAAACCATTACATAAATATGCCTTTATTCGAAAAAAAAATTACAAATTATTTACTGAAAAATACTTTCGTCTACTACGACTAATTCGGAATTCTTTATTGTTAAATTTTATAGTGTAAAATATTCTCAATCTTATGAACACTTTTTTTAAGTAAACTATTGGGAAACATAGACAGGGTAATATAAAACTGATTATGTTTAATTCGTTGTAAATTAATTCAGCCACTTTATAGTTTATGTGTTCTCTCTTAAAGCAGCAACGAAAAATGTTATCCATTTTCTCGACATATTGAACAAAATCATCTGGTGGTATAATTGGTATAGTTGAATTCAAGCAGCCGAATACTGCGCAATTAGTACGTGGCATTTTTAAAATGATCGCCGAAATCAACTTATCTACAAGCACGTGTTCAAATTTAACTGAAATAATATATTTCACCAATATGTTAAAACATAAATACATAAAAGATAGATATTATAATTATTGTATTTTTATCGATACGTGACGTCACCACTTTGTCAAGCACTAAGCCTGTCAAACTATTTTCTTTTTCATCCTAAAACAAAAACTATGCTCGTATAATAATAATTTTAATTTATTTTTGCATATTTTGTGTTTTTTAATTTAATTTAATTTATCGTTTTAAAAATAATTTTGTAGGTATACCTACATACAAGTATTGTAAATTCTGGTTTAAAATAATTATTGAATATATGTATAATACAAATATCAAGCATTATAAATAATTTAGGTACATTAAATAGCCTTCGGCGTCCATAACAACACAAGATTTCGAAATACTGATAAAAACGTATTTACTTTTACAAGGTGTATTAATTCGGATTGTTTCTTCTTGTAAATTCATATTTAGGCTACACCATTTTTGTATTTTAACGGGTTTTAATCTCAAAATTACCACAAAATGAACTGTGAAAAAAAAGCAAACAGAAATATACAGGCCGAATTGATAACCTCCTCCTTTATTTTTGAAGTCGGTTAAATATCAAAAAGGTAACAGCCCTATAGCTATAACAGTGCTTACGTCATAATTTCATCGCAGGGGCTTAGTTTCCTAACTGTATGTACGTATATATCTGTCAACTGTGGTATTTACCTATATACAATAGGGTTTCCCAAAGTTGAGGCTAACTTTTAAATTCGGAAATACAATCCAGTTTTAACGAAAAAGGAAAACACTTTTTCTCTTATCAGCGGAAATCGAGCTACAATTCCCGTAGCGTGAAAGGCTTTAGATAAACGCGAAAATGAGGTTAAGTGTTCATTTGAAATTTAAATATTTTAAATGATTGCGTACCTAAATGTTTGCCTTAGACGTGAGATTTATTATCCGGTGTTTGATATCAGGTTTCCGCGGAACAGAATGCAATGGTTGTATAATATGGCTGTATACACTTAAAATTGTGAATTAAAACAGTGAATGAGAATTTACGTTGGGTTACAAAGGCAATAATTTTAGCGCAAGTGCCTACGTTAAATCGAAAAGCTTAAATATTGCTATTAAAACCACCGCCGAACTGTGTTGGCTCGCTGCCAGCCTTTATCCCCGCTTGTCTACGATGCTTATTTGGTGCCTATTCTCTAAAATTTGGAAAAACATTAGCAAATATTTAAACAAATTTGTCCTTTTTTTTAAGAGTACATTCATGTCTATTCGCTGATAATCGCAAAAAGGAATGGCAATGGCGTTTGTTCAGATGTCGTCTCTTTTATTATTAAAGGGCTTTAGTTATTTATGGACTAGAGAGCGCGTCAATATCTCATGAGAGCGGCTACTGATATATTAATGAACTGCCCATATCCTTGCTATACTGCAAAATTGAGTACAAAGGATAGCAGATAGCCGTTAGCCGAGCTATTTTAGTGACATGCAATTATAACGACGGAATATCATTAAAATAACAATCAAGCGAGTGAAATTTATTAATACGTAAGTTGAATTAAACTCCACGCAATAGTTTAGGTGCTTTTCGAAATGTAGTTAGATTTTTTAGAGGTGATTTGATTTCATATAAAACTAACAACAATGTGGGCGCCAAAACATTCCGATGTCTAAATGAAAATATATTGGCAGAAACTTATCGTGGTAGAGCTGTTTAAATGTTCATCAAATGCAACAAACAAAACTTCGCGAAATAATATTTATCTTACACGTGGAATACTAAAATAGGACTATAACAAATAAATCGTACTATACAATTTTTCACAACACTAAGTAAATATATGAATGATAAATGAAGAAAAGATCTTCCGCAGCAATTTTTTTCTCAAAATTATCTTCGAGCTCGACACACTTTGCTCAATCACTCATAGCGACCAGAATTCCATATTAGAAAGCTCCAATGCATCGGAATTCTACTTTAGTGAATACATGCTATTGCTTTTTCTGCAGCCTTATTAATTTCATAGTATTAATTTCATTCTCATGCATTGAAGATTAACAACACATTTAATGATTTCATATGTGTAAATGTTTGCCTTAGACGTGAAATTCGTAATACTTAGGTACTAGCGGTCCGCCCCGGCTTCGTCCGTGGTACATTCCAGGAATACCTGTTCAGCTGTTCTCGAGTTTTGCGCTTACCAACACATTTTGCGATTAATTTTTATTATATCGAAGATAAATTAAACTTTTAGATATTAAGTACGTGTAATTTAAACTTTTGTAAAGGTCAGATGATTTAAAAGGCTATAAAGTTTAATGGAGAGAGATATTTTTGTGTTTTTTGTAGCGAACTCTGGCTTGTTCCGTAAAAATGTTCGTACTTATGCAGGGTCGGTGTGTTACTTAGATAGAAATTTCGCACGTCAGATAGCTTATGACATGGGACACGAGAAATCCATTTGGTTTTATACGAATTTGGCAATGTGGGTTATTTCCAGAAGTCGATTTTTTTAGCACAACTTGTTCATGATGTTGGTTTATCGTGGAAGTATAAACATATTTAGGTACTTCTGTCCTGTATATCAATTAATCCACATTTTCAAAAAGATGCGCTCAGTTCAGATAGACAATTAAATAGTAGTTTTCGCCAACGAAATTATGATAATAGCAGAATATCAGGTCCTAAATATATGTAAGTATAAGCATCTAACAGTGCTCTTAGATATAAGTATGAAAAAGTTATGAATACCTTAGGTATGGTACCTTTTAATTATTAATCGTGAAATCATTTTAAACGGTGAAATTTGGAGATAAATCGTTATTTTTTTATAATAAAGTCAAGTTGAAAAGGTCAATCGTTGTCGAAACTCAAGGCTTAATCGCGTTGTATCGCCGCCTCTCCTCATCAATAAAAAAGTTTGGTGTTAATCCAGTTTGAACAAGTATACATGTTACTTCTTATATTAAGGGATACAATTGATTTTACCTAGATTTCTGAAAGGAGGTTCCCTAACGATGGATGAAGACGTGAAGTAATTTCATTTCCCAGTAGCTCGGAACGTTCTTTTTCAATTGCTAACTGTTAACCTCGTTTTCAACTTGACGTATGTGACTTTTATTCTTTTGAGTGAGTGTTGAAACTTGAAAGGCAATCTCATGGATATGTATTTTACAATATGGAAGGAAATTTGTACTCATCTTAAGGTGAAAAGATAATATTAAGCTCTCTATTTCCTTTTACTAAATCTGTCACAGATAATAACAAGATTATGTGAATATTTTACTTTGTAGACGCTCGTGTAAACTGAAAATTTTCGGTTACTGCTATAAATGGTATACTCAATGTAAAAGTTTCCTCATTCATGTTTTAAAGACCCCTTTTTAGTCACTGAAGCTTTATAAACGCAAACCTTAAAATTTAAAGGGTTCTCTGAGGAATTTATATTTTAAATTCCTAAGAGACTTATTATTACAGTTCTTTCACTATTATACAGCGGGTTCATTAATTTATTGTTTCCAAATTATACTGAGTAATTTTCTCACAAAAGATTTGTATTTATAGTAAACACAGCAGTGAAATTTTTAAATGCCAAATTACACGGAATATACTGGGTCGTATGTGCCAATTTAGGTATGTAAAGTGGGTAATTACAGTATTCTGTTGCTAGTTATAATAAAATTTAATCTTAATAATCCTTCGTAATACTTAGGTACTCATTAGGTATGGCGTGTATATTATGATAGTGGAATGCAAAGCAGCAAATAGTAATAGAAGATTATTCCACAGTGACTCGTCTCCCTCCACAGACTAAAAGGGGTGCTAATTAAGAATCGCTTGTCATTTGACATTTTTGCGATTCAAACTAGCTTCGTCGTCAAAGGAGAGTTTCTTTGATGTAGACTTGTTTGAACGGAAACATTTTAATTTTGAACAGAAGTTTTTAACTAGAATTCTCATCGATATCTCTGATATAGTTATTTATAGATTTCGTCATTATGACTTTTAACTGATTATTTTAATTTGCGCTGTTCGTTGGTTTAAGGATAGTATGATGAACAGATATATACTACATCTAGCTACATCATAAAAAGTTTACTTTTAGATGACTATAAGAAAAAAAATAATAGGAATAACCAGCCGATTTGGGTTTAAAAAAAGGTGCTCTGACGAGTTAATTGATTGGGGCGAGAGTCTCCTTGGTTATGAAGGGCTCTCGACGAGACCATAGGGCACTCCGCTAACGTGCATGCAATCAACACCACACAATCTGCAGGGAAACGTTGATTGCCACTCGATTTTGTTCTATTTTGACCTCAGTATTGTTTAGTTACTTGAGAGTGGAATCAATTAGCACGTACGTGCGATGGAGAGCATTACGGTGTCTCTTATTGTGTGATAATGATTCTTATAAGGTAGATACGGTACTTTAAAAGAATCGTGAGATTATATTTAGCATTTATTACGCTTATTAGCATATAGCTTTTTTTCGAGATAGTTTAAAGTCAATAGTCAGTTAAATATTACATAGATATAAAATATTTTTTGTACAATTGTACATAATATAAAAGTTCTTATTCAAAGGACATCCACAACAGATTACCTATAGGAAAACATTGATAGTTAAATATTCAAAGGAACCTTCATAAAAGTTCAATTCATTTGAAATCGAATTATTCAGTCTCATTTTATTTCATTGTATACAAACCGACATTACTCAGAACAAAAAGCAAGTACCTACAGAAACAAATGATGTGAATATAAATGCGTCTAGAGAATTCAGAGACAACAAAAAGCTTAACGAGTCCAAAACGTTGCAAAAACATTAAATATAAAAGCTGAAATTCATATCTTGCTGGGATTTGCGATCTGTCACGTTAATAAAATGGAATAAAAGTGCGATTGACGCTGCAATTGCATCCGAATTGAGTTCCATCCTCGTTGAAAATGCATCTGAATTCCACTCGGAATTATGAAACGTCCGGCATCTGATCAAACTGCAAACATCATATTGCAGAAGTCGAACATTTGTGCCATTTTTAATAAGCATTAAAGTAGGTTACACATGAAGATACCGACGTTGTGTAAATAGTCTATCAATCAATCGATTGTTTTATACACATTCATAATATGTAGGTATGGACTACAAGGCTGATAAAGCTTTTAAACTAAGTGCTCCTACATGCAGTGACATTCTTCCGAAAATGTATTGTTTGAATGAAATTAAATTGGAAGGGTTTCTTTTTATTTAACTTAATTACAGTCGTATATCTTCATTCGATTTGTTGCTTTTACGATTGGATGAATACGATATTGATTGCGGTCGTAGCAATTATGTTCGATTTACGCACATTTTCGATTGTATTTATAATGTCGGTTCAGCTAGTTAACATTTTATTTTTATTAATCTAATAACGATATCAAACGACATATAACAAAATAATAATAATAATCGAATGGGTTGTTTCTGAATACCTAGAAATACTCTAAAAGTGTTTATTTGAAAAGAATTCAAGTCGTAAGACATTTTATGTTGTGGTTTTAGTCATAAAAACATTCATTATACGGGGTCTCTTCCTGGGCAATAAAATTTGCAACCAGCATGTTGTTGTAGCTTCAAGTGAAAAGACTTCAACAATTGTAGGTACTTGATTCACTTCTGTTTATTACAAATGGCGACCTCGATATATTTTAAGTATATTTTCACTTTAAAAATGGTTTGTACAATAACATAATATGAACATAGAACTGTAGGATGAATATTTTAAAATGAAATAGAAATGGATATAATCATAATAAATAGGAAATTAGTCTAGCAGAATAATACTACGAGTAAGTTAGTGGTAAAAGGTAAACGTCATAATATGCCTGTGATAAAGAACAATGATAGATCTAAGTCAACATCACTTATCGAATTCATAATAATATACCCTAACACTGTGTTTATTTATATTAACCCCTAAACCTTTTTATAAACATTGCTATCTATTGCTCTTCTCACGTTTCACGCTTATTTTAGACGTTTGTCATTGTAACTTCGGATATTTTAATGAATTTATAAGTTGATAAATGACTGAGGAATTTCGAATCCGTAATATTAATTTGAAGCAGTCTCGAGCTAAATTTCTCAAGGGAAAGATTCAAATGGCATCCATTGCCACTGCTGGTGCCGTTATGTAATATGCATGTAAAACAGTAAAAGTATCACAGATCACTTTACTTACGAATATATATACGATTAAAAAACAAATTGATGAATAATAAACGAGATAGACACAATATCGTTTCTTATTCTTTTGCAACGTAACATTCTGTTTGTATATGTTGACATAAAGCGACGCTTGTTAATATTTATGCAACTGTATCATAATAGCGCTCGGCTTACATATTTGATAGCGTCTCTACCTTCATAACGTCGCGATGATGCTGCTTTTGTTGTTGTCAAAGAATGGGTGTGTTTCATCTCAGACTACACAAAGATATATTTCGGTCGCGGATTAAAATTTGTATTTTTATTATGGTCTGTGTTGTGACTTGTGAGGTGTGCTCTGGATTGGGACGGGGTGCTGTGTTATGTTTATGTTTTGCTTTTTGTCTTCAAGGGATG
>CAJQZM010033819.1:1644-14908 GCA_907164665.1 Colias nastes
CGAAAATATGTCAAATTTTTCGTCGGCGCCATCTTGGATTTTAGTTTTGACCTCATATTGGTTAATAGCTACCCCAAAAACCATGAAAATGACACCCATGACGAAAAGATGTACAATTTTCGTCGGCGCCATCTTGGATTTCAGTTTTGACCTCATATTCGGTAATAGCTACCCCAAAAACTATGAAAATGACACCCATCACAAAAAAAAGCCAAATTTTCGTCGACGCCATCTTGAATTATTTTACCCCACCAATCTATTCAACAACCCATAAAAAAGAGGATCTCAGGCAAGGTAATTTTTAAAACATAATTTTAAATTACAAATAATTGGAATATGAAACTTATACAGTTTACTCTTATAAAGTATCAAATATTTCAAATCACGAAAAAGACAGTGCACGCACAATGATCTTTTTTATTTCGTTTTTATTTTTGGCACGAGGAGCGATACACCCGTCCTTCCAAGAGCGCTTCTGAGCGCGGTCTGACGAACCGCGAGAACAAAATGTATGAAGAATCAAGAAATCGACAAGTATTTTTAATTTAGCTCCTTATTGAATTAAAATTTTGATTTAGATTCATAAAAATTACACCATATATAAAGGACTATATATCCCTCAATAAGATATAGTTAAGAAGATAGATTAGGCTCTTAATTTTCCAAAAATGGTACCGTTTTAGACCCCATTTTTTTGCATTTTATGCGTTTATTGTGATGGA
Organism: Colias nastes; assembly: GCA_907164665.1. Lineage (NCBI taxonomy): Eukaryota > Metazoa > Arthropoda > Insecta > Lepidoptera > Pieridae > Colias > Colias nastes. The sequence continues at coordinate 2,367 of CAJQZM010033819.1, forward strand.
AAAAACGTATTTCAGCGACAATTTTGTATGACGTCGTACAATTTTTATAAGATGAACGTAGAGCTGAATATAATATCTTTAAATTAAGATATTACTATGTTCTCACGTGTAATTGCTTTAAGTTAAAATGGTACCGAAAAACAGCGTGTTTTTGTAAAAATACGTTATAGCGTCCTTAAGTTAGTGCCGCGGCAGCGGCCGGCGAATGCCAGAAGCGAATCGTTTTTGCAATAGAAAACAGTTAGGTTAGGTTATGGTGGCCATATACGCTACGATAAATCGTTACGATCAGACTGTACAGTTCGAACGGTGCAGTTTATCGTAGCTGGCATACAAGCTATACACGCTACGAGAAATCGTTGCGATCAGACGGTACAAAGCGGCGCCGAGGCACACGTGTCAGTGATGGTTTCGACGGACGACGGTTTGGCAATTATTGGATTAATATTCGCCTTGAAGGAAAAAAAAGGGAAGCGGAAAAATCGTAGCATCTGGTGTAAAGAATGGCTAATGAAAAGAAGAGTTCATTCTCATGTGAATTTGTTTGCGGAATTAAAGCTTTTTCCAAAAGACTGGCATAATTTTCTAAGAATGGATCACGATACGTACTTACATCTACTGAATTTGGTAGGACTAATTATCGAGAAGCAAGACACTATTATGAGAAATGCTATGCAAAATGCAAAACTGAACACGAAAACGGAACGAGCGCATACACGTTTCGATCAGTCGGCACAGTTCGTCCGATTCCGATAAATCAATTGAAATTTTTGTATTGTTCCGTTCGACTGTACAGTCTCAAAAAATCGTGCGAAACTGAACAGTTTTATAACATACATGTAGCGATTTATCGGTACCGTTCGAACTGTACAGTCTGATCGTAACGATTTCTCGTAGCGTATATGGCCACCATTAGGTTAGACTTTGATAAACAACGCACGAGCCGAGCGAGTAAAGCGAGCGTGCCGCGGCAGCGGCCGGCGAGTGCCATAAGCGGATCGCTTTTTAAAAAACAAACAATTTTAATAATATAGTAGGATATATAAATATATATCCTAAAAGAAAAAAATGCGTCTTAAATTATTTTATTTAAGACGCATTTTTTCTTCAATACATATAAGATATCCACATTTTCCATAGTACTCGAACCTCTTCGTCGTAAATTCTTTGCTATGACTTTCTTCATATTATTGTTATTAAACGAATTATGAAGTTTTTATAACTGCGAATAATTAAATTTTCGCCAGCGGCCGCCATCTTATCACATAAACACAGAGCTTGCAGCGCCTCTATTTTACGATATGATCAAATAATTTTGATCATTTCATGAAAAAACCGCGCGTTTAGTTGGTCATATCGTGAAACGATTTCTTATCATTGATCTGCTCAAACCACATCATGATGTGGCCAAACTAAATTGGCCATTTCACGAAATGCGACCATTTCGTGAAATGGCCAATCATTTCATGAAATGAGCAAATGTACGATATGGCCACGACATACCTACCTACTATCGCAAGTTATCGGGAGGTTATCCGCGCGACGTCAGCGCACGAGCCACGGCTTAATTACTGGTTTTAATGAATTCTAGCTTTTATTGTGTTGTGAAATATACATTTAAATACTCTTTTTTAATTTTTAAAATGTTATAGATAAGTGTATCTTACATACATAGGTACTGTAACATACAGTCAAAACTCATTGCCGGTAAAAACGGTAGGTAGGTAACTAAGGACGTTGCGTTGCGTTGGTCAAAACCATCAGTGATTAAATATTACTTTTATCAGAAAAAGTAATATTTAATCACTGAAAAGATTGATATAATATTATCAAATAATTTAGCTGAAATTTGACGATACACAACGTGCAGGTCATTGTATATAGGTACTTTACAAAATTTATTTCCGTTTGAGTGGAAAGCGCCTAATGCGGTGTTTACACGGGTCGATTTTAGCCGTGCGGCAAGTCACCAGTCGCATCGCCTGTCCTAGCCGAATCGCTACCCGATTTACACGAGTCGATGAAAATCGCGGGTGACTAGTTCATCAAAATGTCGATCAGCACGGTCGCACTGCGTACTGGCATAGACATTGTTCGACAAGCCATAGCCAAGCCGTCTGACCAAGCGGTCGCCTGCGAATGAGCATTTTCACGGTCGATTTTAGTCACCAGCCGCATGCGGCCGGTCGCCGCGCGGCAAAAGTCGGATGCTAGTCTACTTTGGGGCTTGCGATTTTAGTCACTTGCGGCCTAGCCGAATTGCCATTTAGACGGTCGATTTTCGCCGTGCGGCGGAAATCGTGCGGCTTTAGTCACCCGTGTAAACACCGCTTAAGTCGCTTCTGAGTTCTGCGGCACTCGCTGGCTGCCGTGACCAATTTTATAAATTAATAGTTATAAATAATTAATTGTGGGGAATAACTAAAAAGTTAAAAACCATTTAAAAAACACACGGGAGCTAAATTTATGACATCACACAGGCAAAATTTTGTTCTTGCATAAATATTTAGCTATAAGTATAATAAATTAATATAATTTATAAATTGTGCCTACATTACATAGGTAGTACATATATTAGGCATTGTACAATGTACATTACTAAACTTTTTCAAACATAAGAACCTATAAATCTATCGCTCATCTTCTTCTTCTTAAATATCCCGTTACTAAAGAAAACGCCTGCAATCAAACAATATAATAAAGGAAAATAAGCCAAGTTATCGTTAAAAGCCACAAACATCTGCGTGTTTGCCGTCTCTGTTTGCAGAGCGCCCGGCAGCCAAACACACGAACACGGGCTACCGAACGGCCTACCTTATGTACTCTACCAAAGGTGCCGTCCGTGACAAGGGGATATACAAATAGAAAGGAATTCAGATTGATTTAGAGTGATTTGTCTAGACGGTAGGAATTTTTTTAAAGATTTAGGGCAAAATTTGCATCTTTCTGTGAATGCCTTCCGAGCTATGGATGACCTAAGTTGCAGATTTGCAATCGTGTTATTATACATTTTAAAAGTGCTTTTGACAGAACTCAAGTTAAATGCATAAGCTTTGATATTTCTTTTTGTTAGGAGAAGTTTGTCTCTTTATCATACCTTTTTTTACCGTCTACGCAAAACTACAGCCTCTAAACTAGTTCAAACAGTAGGTAACAACTAATGACTAATCTGTAAACACTCGATTTGTCCCGAAACGAGCGCCAGAACTAAATACAAATCCAAACACAGTTAAAGTTACAATTTCCTGTCAATTAGCTTTATTTAAAGAGCCAATGTTTGACGAGCGATATTAATTTTTATCCATAAAGCTCCTTCTATACAAATTTCACACGTATAGCTGTAGAAATAAGGTTGAAATTGTTCTGTAAGTTTGTTTGGCAGTGTTTCGTTACACGTAACATTCGCCGATTTTAATATTTGGGTTTGCAAATCGGTTTATGTGTTGTTTTTGTTGTCGTCTGGCTTCTTGATTTATCTTACGTTGGGATTAAAGTATTTGTACTTTTTGATGGAAAAAATTAGCAACTGTCACTGTTTATTCTTTAACTTTTCTTTTATAATTAATGTTGGAACATATTTCAAAAATTTCCATCGTTTCTTTTCCATTTTGTTCAAAAACGTTTTGAAATGCAGAATGTACCGTATCTCTTAATTAAAATAGTTAAAATAGCTGATATGGATCTTCATTTATAAAAATGCTATTGCGCTGGTAAAAGGCTTGACCGATTTACATTGGTTTTAACTTTAAATGTTTGTTTTTAGAACACATACCTACCTATCTAAGCTTCATTGCGACGAAGTTTTGTTTCTTAAAGCTGTCGCAAGAGCGCGCGGTTACAAAAAATATTTCACCAATTAATATGTAGCTATGAACTTATATCTATATAAAATGTACAAATAAATGGAAATTAAACAATATTAATTGTACATATCTTCAACGGATTAATCATTTGCGAAGTGCGCTACATCATAAAATATATATAAAAAAGACAAAAATTATTATAGGTAAGTACCTATTGTACCTATCCCGTCCGTCTTCCATAAATATTTTTAAATTGGTGGTGTGGCTCCACTAAACCGCACATTCGTGTACAATGAAATGAGCCATTAGTGAAAAACTTTACGCCAACCAAACACAACATTTGGACAGGTTGTTGTTTTAAGATGGCGGCGGAGAGCAGAGCAAACGCTACCGAAAGAGTATCGACAAATATTGGAGCATCGCTCTTGCGCGTCATTCATTTACTTGCAATTAGTTGGGACAATTATTTGGAGATTTTTAGGCTTGGTCACGTTAAGTTTGGTTTTTTTTTAAGTTGGGAAATATTGCATAGTGGCATAGATACCCAAGGCTCCCGAGGTAAGGGTCGTGGGCTATGTCGGATACCTACCGATCAAAACCCCACTCTGTTCCGTCCAGCCGTTGCAATGACGACCCGCGGGTGTTGGTAGAATTCGTCCGGGACCACGTAGATTGACCTTAATTAGAGGCTTGATAGGTTTTAAAGAAACTTTGTTTATTTCGATTTATTTATTTTAATTAAGTAATGGGTGTGCTTGAATGAAGCTCGATTATTTACATTGCTTTTAATTTAATTTTAATAAAGTAAATCTTAGTAAAGAAACAGCTACAAGGAATAGAATTGTCCACTGAATGTTTGGTCATCTTATTGTCTTGCAAGAAAGTGATGTGTGGAAATTTATTTGTAATGACGGCGCTGTGTAAAAAAGTTTATCTTCTAATCTTCCGAGTCTCAAATAGGTACCTGAATTAAAGTAGATAACCGCCTATTAAATATAAAAAACTAGCATAGAGTAAATTGACTTCTAAATAAAAAATAACACGAACAAAGCCGCGTTCATCAGCTAGTTACCAATAGAGTATATCGTCCTTGCGGTACGGAGGGTACAAGAGGCACTCCCGCGCAATGTTTGCGCACGCATTAACGTGAGTCAACAAAATGGCCGCCGACCTCTCGTAACCCAATGACCTCTGTCCAGCGTTGTGCGTGATTTTAGGGGATTATATTGTTTAGCTGTGATTAGTTGAATTGGGAAATTAGGAAGGGTTAGTATTTGTGATGAAGTTTAGACACGGTATATAATTATACTTACGGGGCAGCGCCTAGTTCTGAAGTTCTCGAATTTCACGCTATCGATCTTTCTATCAAATCGGAAAAATCCCGATGGTTTTTTAAGAATAAACGCATCTAAAGATAATATTTTCTACACCATCTTCTTATAAACTGAACGATTTGCTTGAAAAACACATTAACACTTCTTTTATATACCTAGGTGTTTATTAATTTACTTGTACTCATTAAAATAATGGAGTCAACTGACTTTTAAGAAGTAGCTGGTAGGTAAGGTTTTTGCTAAATTCTCACAAAAACAACTTACATTTCTGTCTGTTGGCCGATTTCCCGTACCTAAATGTTTGTGAGTGTTTTCCAATTATCAATATTAAATTGATGGTCGAAATTCGTTTGGCGAGTCTATAAATATATCTACAAATCAAAATTGCAGCGCCACTAGGTAAATTGTCGTGAACCAACAAATTGGTTTACTTCAGGCACAGAATATTCGGGTTGCAATAACTTTTCTGTCAACTTGGTGAAGCACGTGCTAGGTCGATATCGATAATTAGCGGGCCACAAATAGTCCCTGATTGGGGTTAAGGGCCAGCTGGGACACATGTCGCGCGCAGGAATCCCAGACATTTCTCATACGCATTCATTTATCTTAATTTATTCGAGGATATGGACTAAATATTTTGGGCCAAAGGTGGAGGTTCTAATTTACAGGAATAATTAGTACAATGCGTCGAGGTTACATAAATAGGTATGCGACGTGGTAGACAGTTTATTATTCTCTTCAGCGCAAAGTATTTCAATGATCTTAAATCAAAGATTTTCAACGGATTTGTAACGAGATTTAACAATAAATTAGCTAACTACTTACCAGTTTTTTAATAGTTTAGATAGGTTTGAGATTATGAGGATATTTCCCAACGGGAACGGGAACTATGCGGGTTTTTCTTTGAAAACGTGGATGACCCTCGGCCTCGGGCGGAAAGCTATTAAGAACACTATCATGCTATACCTATAGGTACTACGATATCTTCTGTTTTCCGTCTACATTGCTTCTGTTTCAATCTTCAACCGTAAACATAGGTAAAATCTCAATTAGTCAGCCGTCGATGACCAGGTACCGGGTATCTAGTTACGTGGTCCTTCAGAGACGGTAGCTGTTTGTCGTGCGGTCCGTTTGTCGGCGTGTTGGAGACGTCGTGTGTGGTCCACGTGATGTCAGCGTTCGTATTATTTGTTTTGTGCACGGCAAATTGTATAAACAGTAGTTCTAATAACGATATTGCAATTATAGGTAACGTTCTAGTCCATTAAACAGATATGGAATACATTGTCAATTGGGGATTCGTGGATATTTGTATGCAGATGCTTTTCAATAGATTTTAATTTTTAGAAAAACAATTAAGAAAATTTTAAGATACCTATCTTTCCAAAAAGTCATTGGTCATTTTCATGAATTACTTACAGCTAAAATCTTAACGACAAAATTAATGTCCGCTTTAGGTACAGGTTACAAGTGTGATGCTCTTTATTTCAGTAGGAATATTCACAGCAGATGACAGCAGTGCTTTAGAAAGTTCCATCGATAATGGAATAAAAACTAGATTAGGTACCTACTTCGATTGTGTATAAATGAATAATGATTACAAGTATTTTCTATTCCTCCACTTTCAATGCATAGGTAATTTTCTAAACGGAATAGGAAATATAGGTACGATATGATTAAAATTTTCATATGATTGCGTAGTTACATATATATTAGGTACTTTATTTTAATATTTTGGTTCATTTGTTCGTGATTTTCATAATATGTAGATGAACATTGCAGTTCCAAGTAGGAATATTACACTGCTCCGCATCAAATTGATACTTTTGACCCCCCAGCAACAAAATTCCCAACCCAAATAACCACATCGCAACATAAATGTAATTACATGTAGGCACGTAGGTAAGTGAAATCGGTGGGCATAACATCTGGTAATGGTAAGTGATTAGCGCGCCGATTGGTCGCGGGCTCGTAAAGCTGGAAACTGCTGAAATGTCGATAACGCTAACAAGGACGTAGGCTATGCGATTTCGATCAGTTTAATTAAAATGTATTTATAAAATATTTTGAAAGAAAACGAAGGGACTTGGAGAGAATTGAAGTTAAAAATGATTGCATGCCAGTTGACATGGCGAACACTGTTTCGCGACTCTATTTGTAAGTTGTAGGTAATAAGAGGACATCTTATGTACGTGTTTAGCAATAAATGAATTTGAATTAGAAAAGGTACGTTTTATCTTACGTATTTTATAGAATTCCTTCCACGTATCATTATTACTAATCTGCGGTAGACTACGAAATAGTTGCAGTTGCATTATACAGTATACTATACATTTATAATGATTTTGTATTTTAATGCAAATTTGTCGAATGTTGTTACGTTAGATTTACCGCTATAACTACATATTTAGTATTAACAATGGAACCAGAATCTCGACTCATTTTGTCTAGGCCCTAGGGTCATAGAATGAGTCGAGATTCAGGTTCCACTAGACCACATACAGAAAAACCTTCTCCAAATAAGTACATTCGGCTAACATGAATTAAATGTCGATTTCACATGTATAAGAAGGAACGTGTTATATTTTGGCCATTTTAATAACATTTGATGGTTTATTCGATCTTCCATGCATACCACAGTCCGGCAGTTGCGTGTGTTAAGAATATTCAAAAACAGTTGATAGAGTTTAATTATTAGATACTATACATTTTTAACGAGGCTCCAATAGGTGATCCACGGCTGAAAGTATTCGCATAGGTACATATATACTTAAATTGATAATTGTTGTTTCACTCATAATCCTAATTCCTAACTTCATAACCATTTCAGCCTTCAGGCGATAAACGTGCGGAAATACTTCAAAAATAACTTTTAAATTGAAGCTAAAATAAAAACGCAATAAAAATGATTATAACAGTCAATATAATGCAGTGTTTGTGTTCAGGAATTTTCTATGTTTGAGTTAATAAATAATATTAGCAGTGTCACACTTTTATTATTTACGGCCTGAAAATAAAATAAAAATATGAAAAATATTGTTTACATGCGATTTTCGCTGAAAGATAAACTAAATACAACTAATAAAGTGTAAAACGAATAATTTATGAGTCGAATGCGGTGTTGTATCGACAACACTATCCTCTTTCATAGTGAGGTGCGCATTTTTTTGTCGATTTATCGATATTATGAAGTTTTTAATCAAAACAAAAATATGAATCCTAGAGGTATTTATTCATGTAAATTCTATTTTATTGCAATTGAAATTCGTTTTTATGGTGATGTGTACGACACAGTTGTGTGGTATTTTATTAACTTTTATTTGAATAATAATCATTATAAACGTAAGCAGGTTTATAGAGTAATTAATTAGCGTAAAAAAATATCAATTTGGCCTACAGGAAAATGCATGTAGCTTTATAAATGCGTTCTGAATCACAGAATGTATTATTATGTGTATGATCTAAACGAGATCATTTAAGTTGAATCTATACAAATTCAACGCTTTAAATTTTTTATGGATTTACTCTTTAGCTCAAATCTTATCGCAATTAAATTAATACAACAACGGAATCAATAAAAACAAATGAAATTAACGATAAACAAAGACAACACTACATGTTAAATCGAATCTTTTTGAATCGGCTTCTTTGAATGCTAATTGGTTTGAGAGCGGGACGGCACAATACAGCAACCCGCGCGTTAGAGCGAAACGGGCGGCGAGGCGGGAAATATCTTTCCCGCGTCTAATTTACGACGCCTCTTTGACGTTTCTCCGTTGACAGTTACTAGTGTTTTCGCTGAATTAATCGCAACTTCTGAGGTTTTATATTACTCCAAATATATCGCTGGTCGCGTTAAACGCGCTCGCTTTCAGCCCGAACAAAGGCACCAATGGTTCGTTAACATTCTGAAACGCCACTAAAATATCATGTTTAATTTGAACGTTTATGCTTTTGATGTTTATGGTGTTTCCTTTATCAGTTGTGTATAATAAGACATAAAAGCGATAATTTAATCTTAATTAACACTTTTATTTTGTTAATAAATTGATATTTTTTATGTGCGCGTTGTGATTTTATTTGGGTCACATTTTAAATCGAGCAACGATATCAATTACTCAGTCATTATTTAAATTTTAAATACTTATGAATATTTTTATTTATTATCTTGAACATACTTACCTACCTTTTATTCTTCTTTTCTGAATACCCATTCGCGATGGCTATCTAATAATCTATTATAGGTAAACTATCAGCTTAAATCCATTAGCAATAACGTACCTACCTTAGATTAAGGATTGGTCTCCGCGCGCGCGCTACGACTAGATACCGCTCCACCTAAAAACAATAGCTCTGTGAGTGCGGCAACCTTAGAGTATATATTACAGTAGTATAGAGCGCGTGTATTGCACAAATTGCTTAGTGCACATCGTAGGCAGATGAGCTATAGATACTATATAGATGTGTGTGTGACCAATAGGGATGGGTAGATATCAATTGCGTGTTGAGCTATCGATAAGTTATGTAAATAAATATGTATCATAAGTAAATTTTATGTTCAATATGTTATTAAAGGAGAAGTGTATGAATAAAGTATAAATATGTAATTTTAAATTTGTTTACCAACTGAATAAAGTGTGTTTATTCCATTTGAATATTTCTTGTATTAATTAGGTATTATAAATACTTTAAAAAAAAATGTTTAATTGGAATATTTGAAAAACGTGTGGACTTCTTAAATATTAAAGTTAATAAAATAAGAGATCGGGTTTAGTACTATTTTTTTTAAATAAATCAAAAATATAATAATAGTATTTAAAAAATGTTAAATAAAAATAAGAAATAATTAATAATTTAAAATGAAATAATAAACAATATTAATAACTTTTTTATTCAATTTTATTAATTCTATACCTACCAAAATCTTCAAAAATCAATTTAGCGGTTAAAATATTATAATATCGTAACATTACATACTTTACATTTACACTATAATACATTCGCATTCATAATATTAGGAAGTGTATGATACAAAACACACCACAAAATTATTTTTAATACATTTTTAAAAGAGTTTTAATTTTAAAGTTAAATAAATAATATGTTAAAATATAGTTCTTCTTGTAAACTATCGAGTACAGCGTTGGTCAAGTCACATCACTATGATCACGTGGCGGCAGTGAGGCGCGCGAAGGGTGCGCGAGCGAGCCTGCGCGTGTCCGCCTCCCACTTCCCCTTCACCCCCGCGATGCTAGATTTATTTTCATAAAAATAAATACAACAATCGATTTACCGATGAAATGTGATACTGGATTTCAATTTTGTGTTTTTTCTAGTATCGTTCTTGCAAGATCGAATTGCACATTCCACCACGTTTATTCGTAAATATGAAAAAAATCCCTAGAGAAACGCACTTCGATAGCACTCAACCACGACTACGAGCGCTCGCGGCGGGAACGTCGTGTTGTTCCCACCTGTGCCTACTGTTCCCACTTCGTTGTTACTTGTTCGCACTCTATAGATAGTATATATACTCTAAGGCGGCAACTCATTTCTGTAGTGTGTGTTAGGCAATTTGTAAAGACGCTAGTGTGTGTGAAGAATTGGGCTGCCAGCTACATAAATTTTACCTCATAAATGGGAAATCTGGCATCTTGGAAAGAAGTTTGAAAAATATTTTTTTTCATCCTGACCTGGCCGGGAATCGAATCCATGAACATGCGACTCAAATCCATTTGCGCACGCGACGCTACTATACTATAGTCACAAAGGTTGTTTAAAAGTAAAAAAGCGGAAATAAAAAAATAACATATTATATGAGTCAGTTAAACATGGTTAAACAGAAATAAATTATTGTTATTATACTTTTTTATACATGTGTTAGTAATAGTATTGAAGAAAAAAGTTCAAATTATTGCTAAAAGATTTCCTCAACCACGTGTATTTTTTTGGATATGCAGTACGGCAACACTGAATGGCGTCGTAATTTCGTAGAAAAATTTTTCGAAGTAAATGAGAAATTTCGAATAATACGATACTTAGTGATGGTACGTGATCCCAGTGTCTTTCTTATTTTTTGTTGTATTATTTTTAAATAATTTTATGACACAAATAGGCATTTTACTTCAGATTTTGTTCAAAATCTTTATAAACTATCGGTTCGCCCTCTCCACACAATGCTTGTGACACGACTGGCTTGGGTACGCCGAATTCGGCGTACTATTAGTTGCCGCATTTTTCAAGTACGCCGGCGGTATCTAGTCGTAGCGCGCGCGCGGAGACCAATCCTTAATCTAAGGTACCTACATTGAAAGCAGTGGCCTACCGCCTTAACTCCACTGTGTTCCGTCGAGCCGCTTTCAGTGATGACCGACGGGATCGTGTTATTTTCTAGACATATAATATTTAGTACTAAGTAGCTTATTTGTAAAAAGATAGGTAACAAATATGTTGAAGATATAATCTGTGACTTGGTACCTAATAACATGAAATATAACGCTAATTATTCAGTCAGCGCAGACATGCACGTTAACGCAGCCATTTCAATTTTACATGTAAGTACATCCGTTAGCATACGTATTACAATTTACAAAATGAAATATTATGAATGATAATATTATGTTCATGATATTTCCATTTTCTAAAAGACTTTTAAGAAAGGAAATAATACCTACCTATGTCCTATACATAAACAAAAATTAGATACAAATAGTTCGATATGTTTTTCTTTTTATAGGTTAAAGTAAATCATAAATATACCTAGTACCTATCGTTTCCTATCCTACTATTATTACCTAGGTATAAATGCGAAAGTTTGTGAGGATGGACATGTATGTGTATTTTTGTTACCCTTTCACGCAAATAATACTGAACCGATTATACCTAATGAAATTTAGCACACATATAGAGGGTAACTTGGATTAACACATAAGATAGGTTTTATCCCGGAAATCCCACGGGAACGGACGCTATGCGGGTTTTTCTTTGAAAACGCGGGCGAAGCCGCGGGCGGAAAGCTAGTATAAAATAAAGTATAGAATATTAGGCCTCCCGCGACGTCGGCGCCTTTGCACTGAGAGGGCGGGGCTCTTCATAGAACCGCACGTGCGTCCTCCGGCCTTTGTGACAATTTGCATGTTATGCACTAGTTGCATTTGTTGCTGTTCATTCATTATAGATTTTAAGTTGGTGGACGTCTATGTATCTTGGTATAGAAAATATCAAATGTGTACATGGAGAATCAAGAATGGTGATTCCAATAGGTAGGTACCTATAGGCTATTGTTAATACGGCAATTAACGCAAAAAATTATCACAAAGTTATCCACATAAATATCAATTTACTAATGTACATTCCACTTTATCAAATTATACCTTTGCCATTTTGTGATACCTTCTTACCGATC
>CAJQZM010033820.1:0-18824 GCA_907164665.1 Colias nastes
ATATTAATGCAAATTCACATAAAATTTAGGGAGCTTGCCCTTAACATGGATTACCAACTCGACCATAGAAATCTAAATAACAAGATACATTATTTAGATTTCTATGAACTCGACAAATATTATAAATCAATATCTAATTTAATTCGGAAGTATTTTTTCAAGCCGTTTCAATTAATAATGATTGATAATAATTCATTATGATCATAATGATTGATGATTAATCTCTGTTACACGTATGAAGAAATGACACGATTCCGACCTTAGCTAACAAAATATGACGTGTCCCTGTGTCATATAGGCCAAGAGCTGCATAAACTTATAAAAAGTAAATATTACTACTATGTAAGTACAGGCATGTGGGTGTCTGCACAGTCGCATGTAGGTACCCAAGTCACCATGGTGGAGACGTAATAATATGTATGTCTCCCCACTCTCTGCACCACCTTGTTTTGCTAACTATTTCATGGGACAACTTCTACCAATCTAAAATAATAAAATGTTCGTATCCCGTTATAATGATAACAAGGTTGGCACCTTGTATCTACGATTTGAATTTTAATTCAAATCGTAATCGTAGGTATACTTAAGAAAGGATAAAATAGCCATTGTTTAATCGACGTAAGTAAGCAATATCCTACTAATATTATAAATGCGAAAGTTAGTGAGGATGTGTATGTGTGTGTTTGTCAACTATGGAGTTTCTTGCCGATTCTTCTCCATAGATACTGCTTTCCGAATCGGTGGTAAATGTTAAAAATATGTATTGACGTTTCAAAAGTGCTTCTCGAAGAAGTCTAATTGAATAAATAAATGTTTGAGTTTGAGTTTGAGTTTGTTACTCTTTCACGCAAATACTACTGAACCGATTACAATGAAATTTAGCACACATATAGATGGTAACTTGGATTAACACATAGGATAGGTTTTATCCCGAAAATCCCACGGGGACGGGAACTATGCGGGTTTTTCTTTGAAAACGCGGGCGAAGCCGCGGGCATGAAGCTAGTATCAGAATAAATGTATTATTATTAGGTACAACAGATACAGTCAGAAAAGACTTATAGTACCTACCTAATAGCTTTCTCATTTATAAAACTAGTCAAATTAATGTTCATTAATATTTAAAAACGACTCAAATAATACATACTTAATTAGTATTGAATAATGATAGTCAACTCTCGTGCCGCAGGGAATGCCCACCTGCGCACGCTGCGCTCGCCGCGCGCCGCCACGCGTCGCCCCACGCGCCCGCAATAATGCGCTCTGCGGATTTCCCACGTTCGCGCGTTCTTGCACAGATAACGCAGGAATTCAACATTTACCGTTATGTGTCAAAATTAATTACATAATATTATGTGATAATATATTTTACAGTACCACTATCAGGCATCAGCACAGTTCAACAATGTGATTGTGACTGTCTATTGGTGTTCTAGTTTGTGGGTACCTACAGGCTATCTAAAAGACCTATGAAGTACCTATCTATACTTACTAATATTATAAAGCTGAAGAGTTTGTTTGTTTGTTTGTTTGAACGCGCTAATCTCGGGAACTACTGGTCCGATTTGAAAAATTCTTTCAGTGTTAGATAGCCCATTTATAGAGGAACGCTATAGGCTATATTATATTATCATCACGCTGAGACCAACAGGAGCGGAGCAATGCGGGTGAAACCGCGGGGAACAGCTAGTGAAGTATATTGGACGGAATAACTTATAATTACTACCTATTATAATATTACTTAGTTAAAATTGTCGTGTTAATTTTGTTTTTTTTTTTTTTTTTTGTAAGTACCACGATGGTCATTTACGTACTTTTTTAAATTTATGTATTAAATGAATGTTCAATGTAACTACGACATTGAAAAAAGCGCGGGAACCTTCGAACGAAGCGGGTGTAATTTTAATTAATTGAGCTTAAAATTATTAATTTAATATATGATCAGTGGAGTTTGGTTTTGTATATATAGTTTATAATTGTAGAATTGTATATATTTAATAAATTTTGTATAGTTAGTGTTCGTATAGGTAAGTTTTTTTTTTATATTTTATGTATAGTATGTAAAAACCAAAAATTCATAGGGTAAGATTCGGTAGATGAACGATCCGCCGGATCCTAATCCCCCAGGGCTGGGTACCCCCGGTCCTGAGGTAGCCAGTTATGTTACTATAACAAATACATGTCTAGATAAAAACTTAGTTCTGGAGAATACTCCAAAAAAAAGGCGTCTTAGAAGGAAAGAAAATAATGAATTAAACGAGCTAATGTTAACAGAAAATACTTATGTTGATAATAGGCAAAATGAATCTAATATTCAACCTAAAATACTTGATACTAGTTCCATGCAAGATAGTCGATGTGAATATGTAGGTACAGATTCTTATCCTTACATTGTTCATGTTCAGCGAACTGAATCATCACCCGGGGATGGCTCCACATTGCACCCCATAACTTTCGGAAGGTTTTTAAAAAACAATAATATTAAGAATATTGTGTCTGGAAGTATAAAAAAAATAGGCAGAAACCGTTGCATAGTTGCATTTACTACAGCACAGGATGCAAATGATTTTATCAAAAATAAAAATTTAAGCTCATACAATCTTAATGCAAAAATTCCATTGTTTAATATTACTAGAATTGGTATTGTTAAGGGAATACCAACTGAATGGTCGCCTGAAGAAATAAAAGAAAATGTGTCCACCCCAGTAGGCTGCGGTAAAATTATTAAAGTCAGGAGAATAAATTACAAAGTAAATGTTAACAGTACTGTATCTTGGAAGCCAACACAATCAGTTGTTTTAACATTTGATGGCCAAGTTCTACCCGAACGTGTGTATGTGTGTTATAACTCCCTACCAGTTAACCTATATATTTTCCCTACCATCCAATGCTATCAATGCTGTCGGTATGGTCATACTAAAAATATATGCCGATCTAAACCCAGGTGTTACAAGTGTGGCCAAGACCATTCCGGTGACACTTGTACAGTAGAAGAAGATTGTGCATCATGTTTGTTGTGTTCAGGGTTTCATTATGCAATCAACAAAATCTGTCCAGAGTTTAAACGCCAAAAAGACATTAAAATTAGCATGGCTCAAAAAAACATTTCATATGGTGAGGCAAGTAAACTTTACCCACAAATATCAAAGTCGTATGGGGATGTATTAATATCTTCACCGGCTTATTCATCCCCAAACAGATTAAATGTAAACACTACAAATTCTTCTTACAAAAAAACTTATTTTTTGAAACCAAAATCGCCTCCGAAGATGAACAAGGGTTTTGACAAAATAGCTCACAATACGATTATCAGGGAAGCTCAGATACCTACGCCTGAAAATGGATGTGGTTATCAAGTAGCCCCTAATGATACTGAAACTTCCCAGATAATGGACATAATTACTTCCCTTATCAACACATTATTAAAGAATAACACCTTGAAACCGTCCAACGTTGCCACTTTATATAAATTAATTGATAGTTTAAATAGTAATCATGGATTCCAAAATAATACAGTGGAACTGCAGAAGCGTAATACCTAAAAAGTCAGACCTAATTCACATAATAAATAAGCATAATCCTTTTTTAATCGCTCTAAATGAGACTTGGCTAAAACCAAATCTCTTTTTTCGCATTCCAGGCTATGTTTGTATTCGTGATGACAGAGTTGATGGGTATGGTGGTGCTGCCATACTTATTAAAAAGTCAATTCAATTTAAACGTCTAATATTACCAGCGCACAATAATAAATATGTAAATAGTGTTGGCATTAGCTTAAAAAATAATATTTCAATCATTTCAATATATTATATATCGTATAATTCAGCATCAACGTTTAATTATTTACAAAATTTAATAAGATCAATTTCTACACCTTTATTGTTGCTTGGTGATTTCAATTCCCATCACCAATATTGGGGAAGTAGTATTACTACTAGTAGTGGTGAGCAACTTTTAGATATTATGGACATGCATAATTTATGTATACTTAACACAGGAGAACCAACGCGACGTACGCGAGCGAATGAAAATCTGAGTGCGGTAGATCTTTCTCTTTGTTCGCCAGGTTTAGCATCATCCATATCATGGCGTCCCTTATCATCTTCATTCGGCAGTGATCACTTCCCGCTATTAATGTCAGTTCCCATAGGAAATACTAATAACACAGCAAGAAAGCCACGGTTGAAGTACCTATTGAACAATGCTAATTGGGATAAATTTAAAGAAAAGGTTGATCTACGTATTAAAGATCTACCTGAAAGTCAGGCAGGTAATGAAGAGATTTGTTCTGAATATTTAGCGAAAATATTGATTGAAGCTGCTGATGAAACTTTCCGGCATAAATCTGCTAAAAGTTTTAAAGTTCCTACCCCACCGTGGTGGGATAAAGAATGTAGTGATGCAGTTAAAGAAAGGAAGCGTATGGAAAGAATATATGAAAATGACATGTCTGATGTTAATTTTGAAAACCTCTCTCAAAATATTAACTTTACCCGATCACTTCTTAAAAAGAAAAAACAAGAAGGTTGGAAATCTTTTTGTTCGTCATTATCACCAGATACTTGTTCAAGTGAAGTGTGGAAAAACATCAGGCGTTTCCGATCTGCTTTCAGGGAACAAACATCCGTCATTTCTGAGGAATTAGCTCACAAATTTATGGATAATTTAGCTCCATCTACAGCGCCAGAGTACATTGGGAAATCATTACCTATTATCTCCCCTACAGACCACAATTATAGCTCTTTAATAGTATCTCCGTTTGTTTTAGAGGAACTTAAAGGAGTTCTTTCATGTGTTAAAGATTCTGCGCCGGGTATGGACGGGATTCCATATTCCTTTTTATCTCACCTATCAGAAATTGGTCTAAAATATTATCTGGAACTCATAAATTTAATTATGATTTCTGGGAACATTCCGCGATCCTGGAAATTACAAGAAATTATTCCTATTTTAAAGCCCAATAAATCTTCATGTGACGTATCATCATATAGACCAGTGGCTTTATCATCTGTCCTTTGCAAAATTTCAGAGCATTTAATCAAAAATCGACTGGAGTGGTATTTGGAACACAATAATTTTTTATCAAATAGCCAATACGGATTTCGTAAGGCGAAAAGCGCCATTGATAACATCTCCATACTGACTTCTGATATTAATATTGCTTTTTCGGATAATCAACATGTTGTTGCTGCGTTTGTTGATATTCGCTCAGCATATGACAATGTGGTTATCACAATCCTACAGCAGAAACTTTTCAGACTTGGAATTCCTGACGTTTTGATTAATTTAATCATATGTTTATTAGAAGAGAGATATATTGTTTTGAATATTGATGAATCAGTTCATTTTCAGCGTACCATGAGTAAGGGTCTTCCTCAAGGGTCGGTCTTAAGTCCTCTATTATATAATATTTATACACATGATTTAGCTGATTCGTTTAATAATAGAATTAACACCCTTCAGTATGCTGATGATCTTGTATTATACACTATAGATTCTAGTTTAGATTCAGCTTGTATTTTTTTAAATAAAGGTCTCATCGAGCTTAAGGGCTGGCTAGATAAAAATGGATTGGATGTTTCTGTTGACAAAAGCGTCGCTCTGATTTTTACGAGATCGCGAATAGTTCCTAGGGTTGATATTAGTTTTGATGGGAAACGGATCCCACTCCAAAATCATACGAAATTTTTAGGCGTGGTCTTAGATAGCAAAATGTCTGGTACCTTTCACGTTGAGTACATATGCTCAAAATGTGAAAGTATACTTAATTTGTTGAGGTGTCTTTCCGGAGTTTGGTGGGGTGCTCACCCTTTTTGCATGAAATTGGTGTATAATGCTTTGATTCGCAGTATTCTAGATTATGGAACGTTTTTGTTAGAAAGCGGTAACGTAACGGCACTTAAGAAATTAGATCAAATCCAAGCTAAAGCTCTGCGCATTGTGTTAGGTGCAATGAAATCGAGCCCTATTAATGCCCTTCAGGTTGAATGTGGAGATCCCCCACTGAAGATCAGAAGGCAATATTTATCTGATAGATTTTTATTTCGTATAATACAATTCACCAACCATCCATTAATAAACAAGTTGAAAATTTTAAACGATCGGATACGTACATCTTCTTTCTGGAAAAATAAATCATTACCTTGTTTAATTATAAGTTACCGAAAACTCATTTCAATGTCATCTAGTATTTTTCAGTCCCCAGATTTACCTCTGTATGCATATAACTTCAAGTGCCTTTTGATCAAACCAATTATACGGTACAATATAGGAATCAATAAGAATGATATGAATTCAAATGCAAACTTTAGGTTTAATGTCGATAGGGAGTGGCGCAATTGGCATCATATTTTTACGGATGCATCTAAAACCTCGACTGATAGTTGTGTTGGAGTTGGTATATTACACGTTCAATTTAAGATTACACAAAAGATCAAGTTACCGCCGGAGTCTTCAGTCTTCACTGGGGAATGCTTTGGCCTACTAAAAGCAATAGAATATATGAAGCTACATAAATCTGTAATTTTTACTGATTCAATGAGTTCTCTGCAATGCTTAGATAAATATCCTTTCTATAATAAACCATTTTACCCTGTTATTTTTGAAATCAGAAATAAGTTAGCTGAATGCATTAACCTGGGATACTCGGTGACTTTTGCCTGGATCCCAAGTCATTGTGGAATCCAAGGAAACGATAGGGCTGACAGTTTGGCAAAGGATGCGGTGCAATGTGGAGATATATATCCATACATTAATTACCCTCATGATCTTATGACATTACCGAAGCGATATCTCTTTGAAGCGTGGAATACGGTCTGGGCAGATACTGGGCAGTGTAAGGGAAGGAATTATTATAGAATTCAACCGACAATACCAATAAAGCCTTGGTTTGTTGGTGTTGAAGCAAATAAATTAGTTGTATCTACAATAAGTCGCATGAGAATTGGACATATGTGTATTCCTAGCCATCTAGCCAGAATTGGCGTATTAAATACTGAAGTTTGCGAGTGTGGAGAGGGTGAGGGAAATATAGACCATATATTTTTCTCTTGCTCTTTATACGATCATTCTTCCTTTTATAATTCATTAATTTCCTCAAATGTTCCTCTTCCTACTCGTACAGTGCGACACAAAAGAGTTGAAAATAAATGAGGGCGCCACCGTCGCTCATATAGCAACACTGATACTGCGACGCAAGCGATCTTGATACTATAGAATAAAAATCTAAAAATCTATATAATATAATCTAAAATAAATACCGCGATTTAAACCGTTATAATTGTTTCATTGTAGCAATAGTGTAAATTTAAGACAAAAATACCTTAGTATTTTAATTGACCTACCTAGGTCAAATTTTACTTAAATGCATTTGGAATTAGTTATTTTATAAAAATCGGTCAAGTATTTAGACTGCAGAGGCGCACATAGAATCAAACATACAAACAAACAAGCATACATGCAGCTCAAACACATTACTCTCTTTCTGGGTCCGTCGGGTAGAAAAAAAACAAGGCGATTTGAAAACTACATATTTTTATTTTTTTTGTAGATAAATTTTGTACATTAATATAATTCATCAAAATCTAAATATTCTACTCCTTCAAAGGACTGATCATCACTCTGTTTCGAAGTACTGGCAAGAGGGTACGGGGCATCTTCAGTATCATCATTTGGTTCTTCAGCACTATAACAGCTATCTGAGTCATCTTCACTGCTCTCATCACCAACGTGAATAATAAATTTACACGACTCACGACTACCATCATATCCAATGTCATCACGTAGCTGAGCCAATAATTTGCCAATTGTTGGCACTTCCTTTTTAACGGTGTAAAAAAAATGAATTTTTTGGCGTATTGCGCAGACGTCAAAGTCATGTAAAGTTTTTGATGGTCTACCTCTCCTATGTTTGGCTGGCGTTGAAAATTTGCCTTCATTTCTACTCCCTTCCTCTACTATCCTGCGTACTGTGCTTTCAGAAACCCCTATAACAAACGAATTAAGATGAATAAAATCAAATAGTACATTTAACATAATATTTTTATAGTAGCTTAAAACTAAAACTTCCTTTATTTTATTAATTTTTTTTTTTAATGTAGGAGGCCAACGTCCCTGCGCTACTCTATTATGTAGTTAGTAAGCTAAATCTAAAATATGATTTTTTTTTCTTATGGTTTGATTGATTAATAGATAGCTGTATGAAAACAGTTATCACTATACTATGTAGTAAAATCTAAACTAGGTACTTTATTTGAGGCTGGTTGGATTGGATATAACTTCTTGACTCAAATTGTGCTGGTCGCACTATAAAAACTAGTTTTTGTTTACATACAAATAACCTCAAATTAAATTGCGAAAACGTAATAATCGCCATACATACATACATTAAACACTCGTCACTAATGGAATATTCTATTTTACGTAGTACTGAGCATAAATAAATGAATCTCACCGGTATATTCTGCTGTACGTTTGTAAACGTTTTCCAAATCAGTTAATAACTTTCCAGCTTGAAATTCGGACAAACACCGAATAAAAACTTTATACACGACATCACGGACACCGCTACGTTTAACCTTTTTCATGATGTCTCCTTTTTTATTTAAATTTCTTGTTCTAAATAACAATTTTATTCAATAATTATCCACTTCACGAAAAAAACAACAAATTTTTATTCAACTTGACAGCTACATTGACAATTCAGGGTTGCCAGGTAATGAAAAACGAATTAGTTCCAAAATAATTAATTTCATCTCTTTTATGTCGTACTATATGTCATATCTTTTAATGTATCCTAAAAAATATTTTATTAATATATCTATTTTTATATTTAAGAATAACGTCAAATTGTAAGGTTTATTATTTTCCATTTAATCTATTTAGTTTATGTAAAAAATATGTAATAATATAATGTAATTTGTATTGATTTTTCCTAACTCTTCTGATCACCTTGCTTAAACCGTCCTATCGTGGTCCTATCCTATTTTCCCGTGTATGGATTCCCTACCTTTTACTTGACACTGGCAAATAGTCATATCTTCTTGCCATTAAAAAAAAAAAAAAAAAAAAAAAACTACGACATTGTCATTTATACGGAATAAAAACTTGTTACCTACTTCTTCGCCAAGAAACGCTAAATCGTAAAAGTATCATGTATGGGTATGAGAAAATAAATAAAATCAGCGGAATAAAAATTCGTGTAGTTTTGAAAATAGCTACGGCTGCATATTTAATTCGATGTCCCCGAATTTCATTATTTTGTGCTGTTTAATCGATAGCTGGTAGTGGATTTTCTTAACAAACTGCTTTTCTTTTCCAACAAAAATGCGTAGTTTTTGTGAAAATCGAAATTGAAAATGATATTTTTTAAGGTTATTTTTGTACTAAATAAGTAAAATCTTAAGCCATTATAGTATCAAAATGTCTAATTATCACACTCACACGCATTATTTTTAAATATATTTACGTACCTATTACTTTATTTACATATTACAATTTATTTTGTTAAAATATTATTTTAACAATTTAGTATACCTAGCCAAAAATCGTTCCATAGTTTGTATTCACAACAAGCCACAGATAACACAGATTAGTTAATATGACGCAGATCACAGATTAGCAATACAAATATACTAGCCTATCATAGAGTATAAATGATGCATTTTAATGTTTTTTTTTTATAGCTCACTTGCTTCAGTTTTTAAAAACGATTAACTTTTACTTTTAGTATTCAAATAGGTAGCGAGGAGCGAAGCGACGAGCGTGTTAGGTTAACGTTTGAACTGCCGCACGAGCCGAGCGAGCGAAGCGAGCGTGCCGCGGCAGCGGCCGGCGAGTGCCAGAAGCGACTTTAGGGCGATTCCCACTCAAACAAAAAAAAAACTACGTAGGTTTAAACAACCTGTTTTTATTTATGTATCGTAAAATTTTTGTTATTATCAAATGCTTTCTAAATTAAAATTATTTTTGACATATTCATTTTAAAAACCACTTTCTAATTATGTTTATTATCTACAATCGTGAACGCGTCATATAACATTTATTATCTGTGGCATGTCGTAAATACGTGGTAAATACAAACTTAAATATTTGGCTATATACATTTTCAGGTAATATAATTTAAGAAATTGTTATAAATAAATTAATAATACGGCAATATATTTAAAATATTGCCTGTGTGCGAGATTACTAGAAGTTTTAATACGACAATGGTATAAAAGTGTCGTTTTTAGTACAAAAATAACCTTAAAAAAAAATTTTCATTTTCGATTTTCACAAAAACTACGCATTTTAGTTGGAAAAGAAAAGCAGTTTGTTAAGAAAATCCACTACCAGCTATCGATTAAACAGCACAAAATAATGAAATTCGGGGACATCGAATCAAATATTTAACCATAGCTACAGTAGTTACGTACTCATTGCATACCTATTGATTAGATCATTAATAATATACCTATAGGTATCTTTAGAATATCTTTAGTGATAATCCCTGAATTAATAAAATAGCCATATTATGTTGTTTGAAGGCATTGTTTGAACGTAATTCGTTACAGCTTACTATTTGAAAACGGATAAAGCAGGTGTTAGGATCAAATTAAATAATTAAAATCTTCTAAATCTCCTAAAAAATAGCAATTAATACGTTCGTAATATTTCTTGCTTTATTTTAAGCCTGTTGGTTTTATTATTAAAAATATTTTCTATAGTATGTTATTCTGTTTATTTATTGTGTTTACAGAAATACCGTATAATTTTATCCTACGTCAGAAGTTCGTATGTACGCAATAGAAAGACGTATCATATAGTTTGTAGTGGTCATAAGTATGATGATTACCTTTATAATAATTAATGAATTTATCTTGATATTATCAAATTAATTAATAAACTTGGAATTTAAAATTTGAATTTGCGTCATAAACCGCGAATTTGTAAGGCGACATCTATTAATTTTTTGAAGAAACATTTTAGTACATATAATCTTCTACAGATGGCGAAGTAGTCACATAAACTTATTTGTTTGTCTGTGTATATTATGTATAATTTTATCAAAAGATTCAATATATCAGATACATCATGATAGAAAAATATTTAATATGTTGTTTCAAAAGTTTATCATTTATATTTTAAAATATTTGTGTTTATCTATAATTTTATTTTGGTAACTGGTAAGGTTCCATCACGATTCACGATTTATTAGCTGTCAATTTTTTGGATCAAAAAAATTTTGTGATTGCATTTATTTTTTATTCATATAAATAGTTATAAACTATGGCTAAGAAAACTTACGACTTACTGTTCAAACTTCTCTTAATCGGAGATTCTGGTGTAGGCAAAACATGTATATTATTCAGATTTTCTGATAACCATTTCACAACTACATTTATATCTACAATCGGTACGAATCTTCTTTGTTTTTTATAATGTATCCTCTGACAATGAACAAAAATACTATGGGCTGAATTCTAAAATAATAAAATTCATGTTTTTGCGAATTTGTTGTATTATGATGAGTATTAATTTCGTGTCGATATTTTTCCAGGTATAGATTTTAAAATCAAAACAGTCGAGCTAAGAGGAAAGAAAATAAAGCTCCAAATATGGGACACAGCGGGACAGGAGCGTTTCCACACCATCACCACATCATACTACCGTGGTGCTATGGGCATCATGTTAGTGTACGATATAACAAATGAAAAAACATTTGATGATATTGTGAAATGGTTAAGAAACATAGATGAGGTATGTAAATGAGTTGGAAAATAATTGTTCAAACTTTTGCAAACAAGATTAATTAATGTAGCCAATATCATATTGAATTCAAAGACATCTTTGTTTAATCAAGAATTGATTGGACTCTTGCAAAGCTGTTCACTAAAAGCAATAGTCAAAATTATAATAAATTGGGCATATTTTTGAACGGAGTACATTACAGTAATTATCACCCTATCTGCTATCAGAAAGTAGACTTATACTTTTTTAGTCGAAAAGGGTTATGAACTTCTTTGTATATTTGTATTGAATCAATGTTATAATTATCTATTATAGCATGCAAATGAAGATGTAGAAAAGATGATACTTGGAAATAAATGTGACATGGAGGAGAAAAGAGTAGTCAGCAAAGAGCGCGGGGAGGCTGTGAGTAACATTTTATTTTTGCAATAACATTAGCAATATACTTAATACTATAGGGTTAAGGTAGACCGGATACATAGTTTTATTGATTATTTTCCTTGTTCAATCTTTTCTTTTGTTATTTTTATTTCATGAATAAGTTAATACTTCCGAAAATTAAAAGTGAACAGATAAAGATGATATGCAAATATGAATCAAAATTCTTCCAGTATAACGATTCTCTATAAATATAATATATACCTTAAATATTGAAGGATTGTGTTTGTGAGATAGGTTACATAAGAATGACTGTGACATTTAAAATTTTCCATACTAGAATATTTTTTATAAGTTTTCAAGCATAGAGTGAATGCCTTCCATCAAGGGAAGCACATACCATCTTTGCTTACACACATCTTAGCTTAACATCAGGCGAGATTGTGGTCAAGCGCTTCCCTATTGACAATAAAAAAAAAACTTTTTTACTATTTGTAAAAATATACTGAAATAGTAGAGAGTAAGGATTGCCTTTTATTTCAGAAAGTTATGATTTATATTATCATGTAAATGTTTAAAGTAACATTGTTCTCATTTAATAATAAAGTCATTATCATATGAACTCAGCTAGTTCATTTGCATACAATGTAAGCATGTTTTTTTTTCATTGCCTTGTATTCTTATCTGTAATCTGTCAAAATGGGATACTGGTATTAAATATTATAAATAAAAAAAGACATGTGGCACTCGGAGACTGTCGCGGTAAAGCTATTGCATAGCATGCCTTCAAGCCACACCTCCGTGTCCGTCGGAGTGGGGAGCATGAGGTTTTTTCGTTACAGAATTTCTCGATTCGGTCCCCGCGCTCAACGAATATATTTATTTTCCATTAATTCATTAAAACCACAGATCACAGAAACTAAAGGGAGATATGGCTAGGGGGCGGGGCCGGTGTCGCAGCAATATGTACAAAAAGAGAACAAACTGTAGCGGTGCTGTATACGTACGTCACTTACAATCTAGTGTGCGAACGAATAGTCGCTCTCATATTTTTGTGTGATGACACGCACACAACGCGAAGTATTGTTTTGATTTTGTTTACTGCAGTTGTGTGCGTAAATTTTTTATGAGACACGGTTTCGTACTCAGCGCAAGCGATTGGCATCTCTCTAGATCTCTATGATTAAAACATATTATGACAGCTAAAGTTTTCAATGCTTATTTCAATCTTGTTAATATTTGAATGAAAAGTGACCCATTATAAAAATTCATGGAATTACAAACCCTGTGTTACTAGTGTGAGTTATAGCTGTGTTTGAGAAACAGACACACAGACTTTCAAATTTTTTGTAATAAAAGCATGTAGCATAATATTTTAATATTAAATTTGTTATAATAAATTTCCATAGATAATTTGTGAATCTTCATTACAAAATACAAGTGATTTTGAAATCATCAATGTGATTGTTTTTCAATGAGTCACAAGTTCGGTATTGCGTGATAACTGTAGGCCTATTATTGTGGTTGAGACTTGTGTGCACAAAACATTTATCATTATAATTAGACGTCCAATTCTCTGCTTTATTGTACAAAATTAATTGAAATGGAATTCTTGTCGCACCTAATTAGTGTGGTATTTCTGAGAATGAATAATTGGTGTGCTTTGAGAGTATTTCTGCTAATAATTATTTCATTTTCGTAAAATAATATTAATAATAAATAATAAAAGTTTATTTGACTCAAAAAACAAAAGCACACGGTGTATACAGTTCTTATTTGCAGGTACATACATAATTTTTATTTTACATACAGAGTTTAAACAATGACCCCTATGCTAGGTTAAACCTGTGTTATAGGGGTCATTCGTACATAATAACATTATTATATTTATATGTACTTACAATCTACATGCAACACATAAATGTAGGTGAAAGTATTATAAAAAAACAGAACAAAAAAATAACCTTTTTTTAAATAAAATTATAGTTTATGATTGTGAATGTGAGCGCATGCGTGTATGTATGTGAATGTGTAGGAGTGTGTATGGATGTGTGTATGTTATATATTTATTGTGGTGTGAAGGAGATTCTCAGAGTCGTCATAGTTAAGCGTGAGAAGAAATTCTTTTAGTTTAATTTTACATTGGTAGTTATTAAGGGTGAGTAAATTTAATTTTTTGTCTTGTGTTGTATAATTTCGTGCTTAAGTAAGGATAAAATTTTTTTGCAAATTGTGTTTTAGTAAAGATTTTAGGACAGGGAAGTGTGCGTAGTTTTGGAGCAGATGAAGAAACTTGCTTTGAGGATAGGGTTCCATGTTTGCGCAGTACTGTGCGATATACGTAGAATTGACGAACCGTCATAACCACAAATTGCGTATAAACCTTTTCGGTGGGGTATCTGAAAGGTTTATTCAAAAGGGTTTTAATCACAGCTCGTTGGGCTCTTTCTGCCTGTATAATAATACTTTTTGAAGATCCTCCCCAAGCGGTAATGCAGTAACTGACGATGGATTCGCATAAGGCCGAGTATACCATTTTAAGAATGTCTTTATGTGCGGCGAGTCTGAGTTTTTTGAAAACAAAAATAAGTTTCCTAACACGTGAAGAAACTGCTTCTATATGGGGTTTCCAGGTTAAACAAGCGTCTAGGTGCACCCCTAAATATTTTACTGATGCAGTACGGTTCACGGACGGGCAGTGACAGTTTCTCTGGCTTGTACACGAGTGAGCTGTGAGGGTGTAAGAATTTTCGGCTGGAAGAGATGATTGTCTGGGGCCAAAAGTGACAAAGCATGTTTTTTGGATGTTAAGAGTGAGACTATTAGATGCAAACCAGGACATTATTACACTAAGCGAGTACTCGGCTACTTTTTTAGTTTCACTCCAATACTTGCCGACAGCTATTAGTGCAGTGTCATCAGCGTATGCTATAACCTTAGTAGATGGTAGCAGGGGCGTGCACAGAGTTTTTCGACAGGGTAGGCATAAATATTGTAATGATATTAAGTCATAAAAACTAATACTGCAATGTTTATTTCATATTGCAGTACTGATATTTGATTGGAGATACATAGTATTCCCCAAAATAATAGAAAAAATATTACGAACATAGGTCATATTATCTATAAAATAATTTTCAAAGTAAGATAGGTAGGTACCTAACTAGTGTTCTTTAATATGAAATTAATGATTAACTTTACCTTTGTGTATTACAAATTCCGGTGCCTATAGATCGGCCTTTTTCCTATCACTAAAGTTTGTTTGATAAAAGTTTATTCATAAAACAAAAATAAGAATTTTTCGTTGAATTATACCTTATTATCTTACAAAATACACTCATGATATACATAATCTATTTAGTTACTCTCAAAACACTTCACTTGCAAATTGTCGTAGTTAACATTATTAATTTTCTCAAAAAACAAATTTAACCTCAAAGTAACGTTTGTTATTTCAAAACAAAACAAACGAATAATGATGCTATTTGCGGATGGTCTTTACCGCTACAAAAGTGTATAAATTATCACACTTCTCAAATTGGTCGCATAGTCAACTTCAGTTTCGAGTTTCGACTTTCGATGTGGTTCCGAATTCGGTATTCGTATATCTTCGTAAAAAGACACTGCCTACCTTGTATGTTTGTGTGCGTTGTTTTTAAACATCAGTGTGCCGTGTTTATAGGCACGCACACATATAAAATATGCGTAGACATGCAGAGCACACATATAAAAACTTAGACACGGATAGTTTGTGTCTTTGCCGTCCCGTGACGTACTGAGTCCTGTGGCGGCGCTAGTGCAGCGCATGTGTATATAGAAATTAGATAATAATGCCACCAAAATACCGATAGATGGATCTAAAATATATTTGAAATATTTTATTTCATACTACATGGCGTAGGTAATTAATAAAATATAATGAAACTGTGAATTTCATTTATGGATATTAAATATTGATCAGAGTTTGGTAAATGGTAGGGTAGGCAGTGTCTTTATGTCTTTATGGAATGCACGCCACTGACCATATTACACCTTTTACTATTAAACAATATTTAATTCATAAAACTACTTATTCCGTAACACAACACCGGTAAAACATTCATCTGTACCCCAACTAATTAATTTCATTATAATTTAGATAGCTATACAAGGAAGCTAAGGAAATCCTGTAGCACATTGCGCTCCGTGAAATGGTAATTAGTGAATGTATAATGGATATTTGTGTCTTGCGTCAACGTTTGGAATCGCAGATACAAGGAGCAATTTTGTGAGCGTCTAATTCGGGAATTTAGACGTTTTACGAGAAAGTTTAGGGTACAATTTTGGATTAATAGGCGAGGCTTGTAATGTACGGTAATGTAGATAGAATTATCTGAAATATACAATAGTGGATTAGGTGGCACAAAAACAGGTATTAATATATTTTTATATTCTTACATGGAGAATGTTAAAGCTATAGTACAGAAAGTAGGTACGTAAATTAGTAAATTATTTATCTGTAATATAATAGCTTGTATTACTGTTAGCGCAGTGAAACTAGAACTTTTAGGCTACAATTAGAGATTAGTATTACAAGCTTTTTAATGGAAAAACATGAAAAAGCTTTTAATGTAGAGCGTATAGTGTAGAGCATGTGGTTTACTATACGCATTTTTTGGTCTATAAACTTGAGCGTAATTACAGGTAAAACATTAATATATTGTGTACCTACTAGCTTTCCACCCGCGGCTTCGCCCGCGCAGTCAAAGAAAAACTCGCATAGTTCCCGTTCCCGTGGGATTTCCGGGATAAAACCTATCCTATTTCCCGGGGTAAAAAGTAGCCTATGTCCTTTCTCGGGTATCAAAATATCTCTATACCAAATTTCATGCAAATTGGTTCAGTAGTTAAGGCGTGATTGAGTAACAGACAGACAGACAGAGTTACTTTCGCATTTATAATATTAAGTATGGATTTGTAGACATACAAGCAGCAATTTTGTGAACGTATCTTATATAGATTTCACTAGAAATTTTAGCAATTGGGAATTAAATCTACGTGAGAAGGATTATAACGTAGGGCAATGAACCTAAATCGGTTTTTCTCTTATATGAATCATTGGATATAGGAGTAAATATATTTTTTGTAGACATACAAGGAGCAATTTTACGAGCATGTCTATTTCGAGAATTTAGATATCTTAGTTGAAATTATAGTCTACAATCGGTGATTAGACACGCGAGAAGACTTGAAATGTAGGGCAATGTACATTATTTTACTAAGATTTTACTATATAATATATAGTTTGATATACTGGATGATACTCACAGTTGGCTGAGTAATAAAAGAAAATATTTTTTTGTAGACAAGTCATAGTCGGTTCAGTGATAAATGTTAACACTTTTATTGGTAGACAAACAAGGATTATTACGTGCGTTTGGAAGACAATTTCAAAGTTTCTACAGCTCGAACGAAAATCAGATTGTTGCTCTTTTCAATACAATATAAAATCCGAGTTCACTAAAAGTATTTTCAATAAATAACTTTATTGTAATACTTTCTGCCCGCGCTATCTAAAATTTAACAAATTATAACATACCTACGAAAACCTTCCTCGAGAATCACGAATCACGAATCCTATCCATTGGTAAAAACAGAACTAAAATCAGTTTAATAGTTTTAAGTTTACCTACCCCAAGCAGATATATTATTAAGTAAATAGGAATAGCTATAATATTCATCCAAATTCAAGCGTCATCACAATTCATTTAATAGTAGGTATGTTTCCTCGACCCGAACATAAACACTGCGATATAAATCTGTCCATTTACGCAATTTATGGCCCGTGCACTTGCACGATGTAATAAAATCGTCAGTACTTTTAATCAACGTAAATATTTATGCAAAAATATATACCTTTTATGTTGATTTTTGGAAAAAGGGTTTAATATTGTAGGAGTGGATATGTGTTTCTTTCCTTAAAATCCGTTTTTAGTGTTTATAAAACTTGATGTTTTTCTTAAAATAAAATGAAATAATATTTAATACTTTACATAATAAAATACTACCTAATACTTATACTCTTTATTCTATTGGATATGAAATAATTTTAAAAGTACAACAAGTAAAAAATTTATTAACCTTAGCAAAATCTTTCTACCTTTCTAGGTTACTTCAGAAAGCATCTTACTCTAAGCTAGTACACACGTTCTTACTTCCAACACACTTTCACTTTCATCACACTCTAAAGTGTAAACGGTAGTATGTACTCCCCTATTAATGAATTCAACAGCCATAACAACGCTTTCAATGCATCACACGGCTGACGTCGCCTAGCTGGATACTTCCTAAATTTATGAGTTGATAAGAGAAGCCATTTCACTAATGGATTGCCCCCGAAATAAAGGGTCGGTGTTAGAAACTGCGAAGATAATTTTTATGATTCCAATCTCGATAAAAACCATTTGGACGGATTCAATAAGTTAAACAGTTTTGATGGATTATTTTCCTGGTGTACGTTATTCAAAAATTGGTTATGTTAATACTGATTTTCCGACAGCCTAAAAGGTTCAGTTGTAAATAAAATATATAGCCTATTTTCATATTATTTACCTAATAGGTATCCGTTTGTATGTAATATAAATAGAACATAATATAACTATAACGCAAAAAATAAGAACAATATTTATATCGGTAAGAAGAGCTCCAAGCCTTCCAATTTTTAAAGCCAGTCTTAA
>CAJQZM010033821.1:2364-21166 GCA_907164665.1 Colias nastes
TACCTAACGTCTTTGTTTAAATTACATCACCCTGTATTTATAAACAATTGCAAAATAAAAACAATAATTGTCCCCTTCACTCTCATAAGCTAGTCTGCGCGCGAGAGAGACTGGCAGACTTTTCATGATGCGTATGCAGTATGACGTCACGCCGCGCGCGTCTTCACAGACACTACACATGTGCAATGTGTAAATGTGTTTACGTTCCAGCTCTTCTTAATCGGCCAATATTTTTAGATTTTTCTTTGTCATTTCTTTTCATGTAACGTGCAATTCAAATGCGTAATATTTTTTAAACAAATGCTGCTACTTAGAATCTGCTCAACTTTGTTCAAGGAAATATACTTCGACTTACATAACAACTTCTTGCTACTAAAGTTTCGAAAATCTTTTATATACTTACATGTATTATAAACAGTACATACCAAGAAATCCACAGAGCACAAGCCAAGTGTATTTTGATCCTAACTAAGTCCAAAGGGATGAAGATGTAATTGGACTGGAGATGCGGACTGACAGTTTTACGAGCTTTCCGAAGCTCATGTGAATAAGGTTCTATAGCTAATCATGATATTCATTATTTTTTATGTATACATATTACAAATTTCTGTAGTAACGTCTTGATAAATAAAGTTTACTCTAGATAATTTTCCTACAACAAACTTTATACAAGGTGCAAATTTTCGAGGGGCCCTAGAGGGAAAGTACTTGAAATACTGGAGATAGGAGAGAATGTTGCGTAAGTTCGATTCCCGGGCAAGTGAATTTATAAAAATGTTTGAATGCAGTTCTATTTCTTTTTAAAAATAAAGCAATGTTTGTTTTCAGAAAATTGTTATCTCCAGTATTTCAAGTACTTATTCTTATAGCTACAAAAATATTCCCATTCCCATCTGCTGTATTCTGACTATCCAGAAAGCAAATGAGTCAGTTTTAGTCACATAATAGAAAACATAGACAGCATTATTAATTAAATTAAAGCTTTATAAGAGAGATTTAATAGCTTTTAATTGTTACAAAGAAAAACACAAATTTATCCCCACAATGAAGTCAAATTTCCCAGTAATTGCTAACCTATTTGTCATTTAGCCAACCTTGCAAATTCCAGGTACGGCTGAGTAATAAATACCATTTCTATAAGATGAGTATTCATGGTAAAACGTCATGTTATGATTGTTCAAAGAAAACATAATGATATGTTCCAGGACAAACTTCTACAGCATGTCATGTCCGTATACTAACATGAATAATCTACAATATTCATCATCATCAGCCCATA
This sequence comes from Colias nastes, assembly GCA_907164665.1. NCBI lineage: Eukaryota > Metazoa > Arthropoda > Insecta > Lepidoptera > Pieridae > Colias > Colias nastes. Next base: position 3,644 of record CAJQZM010033821.1, read on the forward strand.
ATATTATGTTCCCACTGCTGGGACACGGGCCTCCTGTTAGAGTTATAGACTATAATAATCCACTGCGCTGGCCAAGTGCAGGTCAGTCCTCAAAATTTTAGTTCTTCGACATGTTGGTTCCCTTACGATGTTTTCCTAAATCACCGTAGGTAAAATATTAAGATTAGATAAAAAAAACACGCTAAATCGAAATAAATAGACAGTGATAATAATATTTACCAAAATCTACAATTGTAATAAGTGACATAAAAAATTAACCGACCATTATTAAACAGCATTAGATAATATTATAATGATGCAATACAATAACAATATAATATTATACAATTGCTTTTCATGCTTACAAATTCAAATTATTATATAAATACTATTTCCAGTATATTTATCGTTTATCCATTTATATTGGATACAAAACGAATCACTTAAATGCCATTACCTTTTAATGTATTTCGTTCATACAACACTCGACATGGATATAGCCTGAATATAAATTGCTTTGAAATCATACTTATTCGGAAATATGAAGCAATTTTTGCAAATCAGTTTACCTTTAACTATTGGAATATCTTTGATTAAAACAACAAATTGTGTATGTTTGTTTGTTAATGTTTGTGTGATAATTCACACAAACACACACACACACGCAAAATATTATTGCACTGTTTGTGTGATAATTCACACAAACACACACACACACACGCAAAATATTATTCATCAAAAGGGCTTGATCAGTTTTAGTAAAAAAAAAATACTCCAAATCGAAATGTATAATATGTCGCAGGCAAATTGTATAATCTCGCCGTTTACAAATGCTCGGCATTTTGTAAAATGCTGAGGATTTACTTTTTCCAAAATTCTACAAAAAGACGGTCGCGAGCCGACGGAACCCCACTTCGTGGGGCTCCTAATTCTGTATAGTTTTATAAACACGAACCTAACCTAACCCACCCCCTTATCCAAACGAAAAATTTCTGATTCAGAATTCTCGACATATTACAAAATGCCGAGCTTTTGTAAACGGCGAAATTATACAATTTACCTGCGACATATATACGAATAAAAATATTATCATTAACCAATGTAATGAAATATATTCAAAAAAGTTTCGATAGAAATAAAACAAATAATTTATACCAAAAAGCATCCTTTTAATTCAATTGCTTAATTCGAGTAGAATGTATCAATTTATAAACATATTGCAGTACTTAAAACTTAAAGCTTTTGCTAAAGTTGCGGTGATAGTCAAGTTACAAAATAGTTAGTTAATTGTAAGTCTTAACTTGAACTTAATAGTCGTTTAAGTCAACATTATAATAGAACTAATTGGTGTCAGCGACTTCGTCTGCATTAGAGGTGATATTTTGCAAGTTATTTTTTGAAAACTTCCATAGACATAGAAATTAGATTTTTTTTTAAATAGAAAAACATCGATCACTAGGCGGGATTTGAACCTCGTCTTTCGCCTTTCTGTGGGGTCTCTAACTTTCATAGATTGTGTTATAGCGACCGTATATAATAAAAAGGAGCGTGTGTGCCGAGCACAAGTGTCAGAAGTGAAACTTCTTTGGCAAGATTCAAAGATACCAAAATCGTCGCCTTACTCGATCGCGTGACGGTATTGTCATGACCCGAAATTTTACTCTCAGAGCGACTAAAGAATTTCACTTCACAAAACCCCTTAATATTCGGTTTTATTATCGAAAACATTGGACTCATGAAGATTATTTTATCACATTTGCAAATTATATAAAATTTTTCATAAATATTACATACAATAATCCTCAACACCCTCAACCCTTCTAATCCTTCCTCTTATTTGTGTAACATTTTAATCCCGAACCTAATCCTTTATGAAATTACAATATATGACCAACACACGATAAAAATGCAGGTTTTAGTCACAAACATGCTCCAAAGAAACACAAACATTTATTTATTAACTAGCTTACCGCCCGCGGCTTCGACCGCTTTGTCTAAAACCTAATAAATTATATACTAAAACCTTCCTCTTGAATCACTCTATCTATTAAAAAAACCGCATCAAAATCCGTTGCGTAGTTTTAAAGATTTAAGCATACAAGGGACATAGGGACAGAGAAAGCGACCTTGTTTTATACTATGTAGTGAAGTAAACTGTTTTTTTAAGCACTTTTGAATCTACTTAACACACATTGATATATTATAATCGTTTTGTGGTTAGTAGAGTAGAGCTAATAAGAAGTTTCACTTTTGAAGTCATACCAAGCTTACAAACATCTATTCAAATAACATTATTATTACACCAATAACTCTATATCTATTACGTATAATATTATATTATTATCTGTGCTATTACTATTACCTCTTATAATATACAATATAATGATAGAGACATGTTATATACAATATTATTGACAGCTGCAGCGTCCATCAAAGTCCAGGTCACTCAGGCAGACTGGAGGAGAATCTTCCTTTTTCCTAGAGAAAAAGCACCTTCCTTTAATCAGAAAGAAAACATCATATAATCATTTATATAAGCAGTTACCAGTAGAAAACCTACCTGATATCCATAATGCTGTGTAGAAAGCAAAGTACTATGTCATTTTTTGCCATAAAAACCACAAGAAACCTCCACATAATTCAATAAAACGCCGACAGGTGGTTCCGCTCTCTGAAGCCCAACAAACTAAAGTTTTATAAAGGACTTAAAAGGATTTAGAACAATAGCAACTTTTGTAAAGTGGCTGAACTGCTTCGCAAGTTAAATATAAGTCTTATGACAGAAAGTGGCGATTCATCATTTTGCTTTGCGATTACATTGGAATGGGTTTTGTCTTAGGTTTTGTTTAAATATCACTGGTGGTTTGGTATTATTTCTATGAGAAAAAAAATAAATTCGTAACCGTAATTTATACTCACTCATATTATATGAGTGTAGTCCCATGTCCCTTAGTGGGGTAAGTGGGGCAGATGCATTATACATAATAATTATGTTTCACTGATCGATTTTTCATTAGGGACAAGTAGGTGATCAGCCTTCTGTGTCCTGACCGAGACATTTTTTTTCTTCGTCTCCACCGGGAATCGAACCCAGGACCCATCGGTTCTACGCTCACGCGTCAGCCACTGTACCAAGGAGGCGGTTGATTTTATACATATGCGTCTATTTAATTAAAATATCAATCCGTCGCCAAAATGAGGGTTAGGTTATTAGTAGAGTGCCTGGGGGTCTTCACCTCGGATTAGAGTTATAGTGAATGAATTATTATGATCGATGTGGGATATTGTTTTTTAAACTATAAATTGCAATGTTTACCCAATTTTTTTTTGTGCACTCCATTGTTTCATTGTTTAAACAAATTATTGTGAAAAATTCATGTTTGACCATAGAGGGTGTCCCAAGAAGTAGTGATATACTGAAGCTGGGAGGTAGAGGACATAAAGGGCTATCCGAATCACCCCCATGTATATGATGCGATTTTTCGTATTTTCGGAGTTATGACGTTTTTTTTTCAAATTTTCACCTATCGCCGAGTACGTAGAGATTTTGATTTATGGTGACGTGAATTATGGCGGTAAATGCTTGATTTTTTTTGTGTGCTAAGCTGAAAGATAGGCCAATTCAGTATAGTAACATTTACTATCGTTAGATCTTCGAATGGAATAAAAAAAAGAATTTAATGCCAAGAAAGATAAAATTACCCAGTATGTTCATAACTTCAAGGGCCCGTAAAAAATAAAATCACATAAAAAATATCCGTTTGGCTTTTTAAAAACTTACTCTATCTATGAGGTAGCTACCTTGAAAATTTCATTTTATTATTCATAAGGCTTCAATCGAAAAATTGAAATCTAATAGTGGTAAGTGCAAAATTTTAATGCAAACAAAATAAAACCAATTACAAGGTGTTTAATTACAATAAATTTTCAAAATGACCCCCCCTGTTGCTCACTGCAAGTGCAACATCAAAGGAAAAAGTTGTCTTTTAAACGTCTGAATACCCTTTTATTATTTTAATGGTTTCTTCTGCTACTCTCAATTTCCGGGTTAATTCGTCCAAGTCGGTTATGTACAAGAAATCCTTTTCTGGATATCTCGATAATAATCGGTTTTCTGGACGGCTATAAAATTCGTGATGGATTCATTCAAAGTTGAAGTGTTGATGTATGAAATCTGACTACGCCGGCATTTTTTTGTATGGAGATACTACAAAGACCTCGTCTACTCGAGAGAATGCCGGAGACACTTGCAGCAAAATATCATTCGGATTATTATAATTTGCTGAAAAATTCAATTCACCTCAGTAATGTTGAAAAGAAAATTAATCTAAGTAGATGCAGCAATGGAGCAAATATAAAAGTACCTACATAGAAGAGAATGATGATTGCCAATAAAATTTACCATGCAAAAGTTGAAAAACGTCATCACTACAGAGCATATCCCGGTAGAAAAAACTATTAAAAAACGACTAATAGAACGCTTTCACGATGATATTATCATTTCAACTAAATATTTGATGTAAGCAACAATGTAGGTAATTGTAATATATTTAAATAAACAGATTTGGTACTAATCATTTTTTTTCTTTTCATTAGTCGTAATTAATTACCTTATTTTGTTAATGTACTCAATAGAGTACGTTTAATTATTTATAATTAAACCGGCCGAGAAATTCCATTGTACATAGCAGTTGTGGCTCCGCTCTCCCCTCCACGTTTTTCTATCTGTTCGAGATCCCTACTGCTATTTTTATACACAGGTGTCTTTGAAAAATATTCCTATATGTCTACTCGAATAAAAAAAAAAGAAATACTGTTTAAAGTGAAAATATATGGTCAAACATTAATTTTTCATAACATTTTTTTTAAACAACGAAACAATGGAGTGCACAAAAAAGATTTGGGTAAACATTGCAATTTATAGTTTAAAAAACAATATCCCAAATCGATCATATTAATTCATTCACTATAACTCTAATCCGAGGTTATACGGTTTTGAATGCTCCAGGCACTATACTAATGTTGTTGTTCGTGTGTATGTATTAACAGTTTTGAATACTTAAAGATATAATTTTTTTTTTTACTCAGTTTAACAGAAACTAATGATATAATAGGGTAATCATGATTACAATTATTCTTCAGAGCTTTCCTGGCTTTACTTTATAGACGTTAACATTAAAACTACAGTTTATCATGTTTTAAATGTTTAATAAAATCAATGTTTAAGTGTTCCCATAAAGGTAGAATTAAAAGATATGTTTCAAGATGTAACAGATTTTAAATTTACAAACGACGTGCAGAATCAAACTATCGAATACTCAACAATACTCCGATATTGTAATAAAGAATCTGCATTGTCTGTGAATAATTCAACATATTTTTCAGTCTTGCAACTCGCAGACTTAAGCTAAGATATCTCTTGCTCCGAGGCAAGAAAAATGATATCAGATGAGGCGATTTTTTTATTTAATTCTTGAAAAGTGATTTCAATGTTTTATGTGGTACTTTTGTCGTTTATTTTAACGAATTCATAAAGGAGAGGCGTTTGTTTGTTAGTAATTAATAGCTGCCTTCCGCGGTTTCACCCACGTGGCTCCGGTTCTGTTGGTCTTAGCATGATGATATACCCTTTAGCCTTCCTCGATGAATGGGCTATCTAAAACCGAAATAATTTTTCAAATCGGACCAGTAGTTCCTGATATTAGCGCGTTCAAACAAACAAACTCTTCAGCTTTATATTAGTATAGATAAGCTGATTATTATTTTTCTTTACTATTTTATCTTTTGAATTAGTTGAAGTTTTAATTTATTCGGAAAATATGTAATGAGTAAATGAAGAGTTTGTCTGATTATAAATTCTGTTAGTTGTTGTGTTTCGCTATTTTTAAAGCATACTAATTTAAATAATTTTAAAAGGTTTATTATTTTAGGATATTATTGGTATTCCATCACAGGACAGGCGAATTTTTTTTTAGTTTTGTCACATTTTTCTATTGAATCTGCTTTCTTATTCAAGCTTAAATATATCTCGATAGCAAGATCACGATTTGAATCAGGCCCAGTCTATTTCGATTTCAATTAAGGGAAGATTGATGAGGTCGAAATATCACGTTTCCTGATGATTAATAGATTGTTTAACTTTACAGATCAATTGTGGGGTATCGAATTATATTGTTAGTGGTGTGATTTACAATATTGAGAATAAAAAAATTTATTTTAAATGAGATTTAATAATTACAAGCTTTCCACTCGCGTCTTCGTATGCTTCGTCTAAAACCTAATAAATTATATATAAAAATCTTCCTCTTGAATCACTCTAAGTATTTATTTAAAAAAACCGCATCGAAATCCGTTGCGTAGTTTTAAAGATACAGGGACATATAGACAGAGAAAGCGACTTTGTTTCATACTATGAAGTGATATTAATTATACTGATATTTTGAGAATAGTTAAAGTTAAAAAGCTTTCAAATTTCTCTGTGATTACATTCAATGCGTTATATTTTAATAATTATATTTCAATTATTTAACATAGTCATTATTCAAATTACTAAAATTGTGTTTGTTTTTCTACAATAAAGTATGGTGGAATATTTTAAATAATGTTATTTCCAGTAAAATATCGATACAGTAGAATTTATATTTTTGGTTTTTTTATGGCATTCAAATGCTTTATAAATATAAATTTATAAAGAATAGAAAAAATTCGATCACGAGGCGGGACATATCGGGAAATATCGATACAGTACCTATTTTATAGAAATTATTTGTGACATTTTTTCCTTATCTATATTTTCTTTTAGCTAAATAAAACAATCTTAAGGAAGACTCGAAGGACCAGAATAGAATTTTCAAAAGCATTAAGAGGGAATGCTCTTACGCGTTCAAGTTATAATCTTGTAACAATAATGGCTCTGAACGGACTGTAATAACCCGCTACGAGTGATTGCGACCTTATAAATTGTCTTACGCTAGGGCTGTCACTCGTGAGTTTGGTGTAAATAATTAAAATTTTTATATTTATTTTTGGTACTTTTGGAGTATGCTTGAGCACTGAGCAGTTTTATATTGTAATGAAGAATAGTTAGCAAAATGGAGGGTGATTTTTTATAAATTCTATGGTTCCACGGATGCTTTGTCTTATGAAGTTAGGTATAATTAATAATAGATAGCCACTGTTTGTCGTAACTAATATATTATGGTCGATTCTTCCCTGTCAAATCGCTGGTCAAAACAAATTACAAAAGTGTGACTTATCGTTTAAATTTAACATAAATTAAAGCTATACTGAAAGCTAAAGGCCTCTTTCCTGTAAAAGTTTATTTTGGTCAACTTTAAAACCAGAAAGAGGCAACCCTGAACAAAGACACGTGTTACGGGCCTCTTTTATCGTCCCGGAAACCTTATGAGAGTCTCGTCATGTGAAAATTTATTGTAACGTCTTACTCCCTTTTTATTTATTGTCCAACTGCTGCAATATATTGCCTAACGAGCAATGTGCGTTTGTGTGAGTTTTTCAATGTATTGCCAGCTTTAGTTTGTGCGCAATTTTGGGGAAATTTAATTCTTTGTGATAGATCTTTAGAGAGTAATGTTCAATAATTTTGGTATGGGTTTCCAATTGTTAGTAATTGGACGGTTATAATTTCGATCTTTTGAGAGTAATGTGGTTACATTTCTTTTTGGATATTATAAGTCAATGATACTTTGAAGAATATACGATGTTTTCATACTGAAAATAGATAAGTAAATAGAATTTTTTTCGTTAGTTACAACCAGGAATCGAATGAAGAACCTCGGTTCTACAGTCACGCGTTAACTATTTTAGCAATTAATGTGGTCAAACTTTTTTTATACATAGTGAGCGTGTTATTATTAGGAAACTGTTTTTATTATTAAGAATCATATTTTAGGCATACCGGTATGTACCTATTCCTAAAATGGACATTCACTCAGTGATATTAAAATCTAGGCACGTAATTTGTCATATTAGTCGAAGTAATATTTGTATTTTTTATTTATCTAGAAAAGAACTAGAGATATATTAAAAATTAAATATTGAAGAAGTAGATATTTTTCAATTCAATATAAATTTGAAATAAATGTTAAAACTAAAATAATACTTATTCTATATTAAGGCACATAGAAAAAAATGCCTCTCACTTTTTTATTAACGAATACATTCAGCTATCACTAGAAAATCGAATAATAATTGCTTATTCCATTTTAAAAAATCCTTTATTTACTCAAATGTTAAGATTAATAACATAAAATTAACACAAAACACTTCAAAATGTAACAAAGAAAAAATCGTATAACAATAGGCATACCTATACGAGGGTGCTTATAAATATGAAACACACCATTTACCTTCCACAAATCTGAGATAACCAAAATACAAACAGGGGTTAGACCCTGACCCATTTTGTTTTGTCACGCATGCAACGAGGAATATAGATTAGCCCTTTGATATTTAAGTGGCCATATTTGCTTTGGATTAAGATATTTGTGATAATGTATTAGTAAATGATACTGAACTGACATAAAAAATACTTTTATGTGAATGAATGGATACACCAAAATTCATGTTTTTTTATTAATTAATGCAATAAAGGATATTTTGATGCATCACTACATAGTATAAAACAAAGACGTTTTCTCTGTCCCTATGTCCCTTCGTATGCCTAAATAACTACGCAACGGATTTTGGTGCGTTTCTTTTTAATAGATAGAGTGATGCAAGAGGAAGGTTTTATATAAATTATTAGGTTTTAGACAAAGCGGGCGAAGCCGCGGGCGATAAGCTAGTTAAACATAAAAGTAAAAACCTGAAAAGCAAACATTTAAAATTAGTAAAAGCACAGATTAGATACTAGGTAAAAGGCTTTATCGCTTCATCTCTGGATACTTTTGAAAGTAAAAATAGGAGATTATAAGTGTAATGTGTATGTATATGTACCATTGTAACTACTATTTATTTACAGAGATTTTAGCCCTACTTTCTTTCTGTCTTTAGTCTTATTTGTACCGTTTATGTACCTTTTATGGAACATACACATGCGGTTATCAAGTATGATCTATTTTAACCTTTAACATCTTCATTCTAAACTAGCCCCAGATTCGCCCGTGGTACATGTTTACGTTTTTACTCCATAAGAACCATCCTCGTACTTCACGGAATATTATAAAAAATAATTAACGAAATCGGCTCAGCCATTCTCGAGTTATGCGCTTACCAACACATTTTGCGATTCATTTTTTACATTATCAGACGATTTCAAAAATAATACGATCTTGTAAACACCGACACACTATCAAATCTAACACCGATTGTACCTATTTATCTTAAAAACGTTCAGAAATGGTTCTGAAGCAAGATACAACAACGATGAACAAACTCGTTCCTAGATATTGCTATAGCACAGACAAATAACTTACACAGATAAATAAACCGCGACAAAATAGCTGAGGAAATCGAAAATAAATCTCATAGTGAGAATGATTCCGTGGACGAAGTTTCGAGAAAGTTCCAATTTGTTCAGTTAAGAGTTGGCTTAGATCGCCTGCAATTTATATGAAATTGCCTTAACTTTTACTTGAGTATAATTGGATGAAAAATCAAATGTTGAATAATTTAAATATTATCGTCTTTGAAGTTTATCTGAAGAGATAGATAATCATGTTTAAATATATTAAATCTATGGATGTTTTAGTAGGATATGCTATCAAATTATTGTTATTATAAATATTTTTGTGAAAGACTACTCGATTAACTATACATTTATTTTTATTAAAAACGATACGAAACGAGCAAATTACTTGCTTCTGAGGATTTAAAATTATCGTTTATATATTATTGAGGTTATATACGAGGTCCAGAAATCCTTTGTACTAAAAAAATAAAAAAAGTCAATCATGAAGCGGAACTCGGACCTGTGACGTAAGTAGCGGCTTTTAAAATATTATTAACTCTTATGTATGTTTTAATATTTTTTTAGTCTAAGATCTGAACTTCCGAAACCCGGATCTTCTACTATTTATTGTTTTATCTATGTTTATCAATTACTCATACATACGTGTAGTTCTGTTATTTCCCTAATCATAATAGTTCAAAAGGAAACACGACACTAAGGAACTTGGAAACGTGGGTGTAACCTTCTTCCGTATTTGATATCCTGAAGTATTTATTTCCCTTAATTGAATACTCGAGTATTTCGAACAAATACATAACGGTTGGTATTTATTTATTTCTTTATTATAACGTACTAGCGGTCCGCCCCGGCTTCGCCCGTGGTACATATTTCGCAATAAAAGGTAGCCTATGTTCTTTCTCAGGGTCTAAAGATTATCTGTGCCAAATTTCATCAAAATCGGTCCTGTAGTTTATGCGTGAAAACCATACATACATACATACAAACCTTTCCTCTTTATAATATTATAAGTATAGACAAGACAGATTAAAATAAAAACCAATTTAATTTGTACAAAGTCCAAAGATAGAGACACTTATTTTTCACGACAAGGAAGTGAACAAAAGTGTGTTTATATCAATAATACTGCTACATTTTATTTAAGGAAATGGATAAAATTGATGTTCATTTACTAAAATAAAAATAAAACTGAAATATATTATCGTAACAAATTGTTTTTAAATGTAGAGCAAAACATAGTTTACATCAGATCGAAAAGTCAACTATCTTATTTTATACAGTAAGTACCTATGTAATATCAAAACGATTAACAGTGTACTACTTTATTATATTAATATAATATACTCCTTTTTAAGCTATTGCATAGCTTCTATCGCGGGCCTTGAGCGCGGGGACCGAATCCAGAAATTCCGTAACGAAAAAACCTCACGCTCCCCACTCCGACGGACACGGAGGTGTGGCTTGAAGGCATGCTATGCAATAGCTTTACCGCGGCAGTCCCCGAGTGCCACACGTCTTTTATTTAATACTACTTTGTTACTCATAGTATTATACGAAATGAAGACGTCACTTATCTGTTTTATAATAGGCAGGCATTACGAAAAAAATCTATTAATAAAAATTATCCAAAATTTGATATCAATTTGAAAACATTAATTGTACCTACAATTAACAAATAACTACCACTTCATCAACCATTTCAAAATATAAGAAAACTGCGTCATAATTTTTTCACTGATTTATCTAGAGTTACCAGCTCAAGCTGTTTATTTCAAATTAATTTAACGAAGGTCACGTCAGAGTTCTATCGTGAACAAAATAACAATTATTTTATTCCTGAATCGAGATCATGCTGATTTTGAATTTAATTAAATAGATTGCAAAATTCAAATGACAATTTTAAATAACTCGATTTTGCGCTTTCAAGATTGCGAAAGCAAAACTGAATTTATGTTATTTACTAATTTTAAAGTGTTGTAATATAGTAAATAAAGTGTTGTATCTGTATTTTTTGGGGTTTGATTTATTGTGAGTATAAATTATTTTATGCTTCAATTGACTTGAGATTACAACTAACATATTAGTATTATGTTTAAAGCCTTCCTCGATAAGTTAAAGTAGTATCTGAGATTAGCTCATTCAAACAATCAAACAATCTCTTCAGCTGTAAATGTTAGTAAATATCAATGTCATAATCACTACATAGTATAAAACAGTCGCTTTCTCTGTCCCTTGTCCCTATGTCCCTATGTATGCTTAAATCTTTAAAACTACGCAACGGATTTTGATGCGGTTTTTTTAAATAGATAGAGTGATTCAAGAGGAAGGTTTTGTATATAATTTATTATGTTTTAGACAAAGCGGGCGAAGCCGCGGGCGGAAAGCTAGTTAAATCTAAAGAATTGTTCCTTACATTATTGCGTACATACACTTTGCATTTATACTTTAAATATGTCATATTCATTAATATGCCGCTCACGTTTTGTCACACCTCAAGAAAACATAGACTCGAATAGAATTTCGCCTTTGACAAGCGAATTCGTCTCATCCTCAAGACTAACTTGTATAATCAAACGACGTTACTGTATCGAGCCAGCTTAGCCATTCAGAGCTAAATTAGGAATAGGATAGTCCTAAAGCAATTACGTTAACTTTTCTACAGGTAAAGGCTTTTAGGCTTAAAATAAATAATATGGGTAAAAAAAGAAACTCATGACATTATTGTATTGTTACCGATCCTTGATAAGTGTAGTTGGAATTAAATCTGTACGTTTAAAGTGGATCAAAATCGAGTCTAAAGGAGTCGGTTACATACAAACACAAGTGAAGCTAAAAAAACGCGTGTTAAAATACAGTTAATAGTAACTGTTCGATACATTTATTCATTCAACAAGACTTCGATTAGGAACGCTTTCGAATCGTCAGTAAATTATTTACCACGGTAAGCAGTTTCTACAGAGAAGAGCCGGCAAGAGACTATGTTGTTCTTTCAAAATCATATAAATGTAATAAAATGTTGGTTCTTATTTTAGAGCTAGCTGTGCCCCGCGGTTTTACCTGCAATGCTAAAATCCTATTGGTATAAGCCGGATGATAATATTATATAGCCTTACTCGATAAATGGACTATCTAACAGTGAAATATTTATTCAAATCAGACCTGTGGTTCCTAAGATTAGAAACAAGCAAACAAACTCTTCATCTTTATAAAATTACTTATTTACGACGCATGTTTGCAGTTTAAATCAGATAATCCAGACATTCTAGAAAGAACTAGAACATGTACGACATTAAAAAACTCCGTTAATTCCTACATACTTCCATTAGCAATTCCATTGCTATGAGATATGAGAAAATAACAAAGGATTGTCGCATTTGATGTTATTGTGTGAGCCACAATGGAATGATAACGCTAGCGTCTCTTTGTTTCCTAATATTTGATATCTCTAACATACTTATTTAATGAGTTGTATTGAAAATGGAAGCGCCTTTGTGAACGTATAGTTTTTAATGTCTTTCTCTTTTATAGTTGTGTGTATTAATGAGATGTAAAGGCATACAAATTGTCGAATTAAAAATATATTGTATCCAGTGACGATCGAGATATAATTAATAATGTAAAAAAGAGCGTGTGTGCCGAGCACAGGTGTCAGAAGTGAAACTTCTTCAGCAAGATTCAAAGATACTAAAATCGTCGCCTTACTCCATGACGTTACGGTACTGCCATGACGCAACCATGTAATTTTTCTCTCTACGTTCCTAAAGAAGTTTCACTTCAAAAAGTTTATCGCATTATTCCGATCAGGATCTTAAAGGACGCGCGAGTTTGTCGATAGATAGAACAAACATGGTGTTCGTTCTATTGATATAATACATACATAAAATACATGTACGTGAATACTGTTTACATGAGATGGTGTGAAAAAATCGAAAATAGACCTATAAATTATATTTTGCCAGCGTTCTCAGTAGAGTGGTTAACTCATGCATAGGCGATACAATCAAAACATTCCAGATATTACGATAAGTGGTAGGGTGCATTTACATCAAGGAACGAATGCTCATTCTAACCCCACTATATCAAATTATTTTAATGTAAACAGTCGTAGAGCATTCTTTCGTTGTTCTTAGTGCGTTCGAAAAGATTCTATGCGATGTTCTAATCAACACTGAATACGAGTTTTCGTTTACACTAAAAGATCACGAAAGTATGCTCTTGCTCTCTGTGCTTGCTCTAGCTCTATATTCGTTTGATGTAAATGCACCGTTACAAAAATTCGCCTTCCTAGCTTGCCTCTCATAACACAGCCCTCATAATATAATAACGTTTTACCAAAACAATATTCTGAAAAGCCCTTTGTCGTTGCAAAGCAGATATTTTGCAAAGTTAGGTGCCGTGGTACGCATGACTGCTACGTTGCATACTGCACCTCTTTTGTGTCCACCGTTATAAGTTAAAACAAGTTCCAGTTTGTCTAAAATATATCCATTCCTCTGGACGCATGTTAACCCTTAATTCACTACCTGAGTCCATTGGACTCACATCGAACTTTCAAACTATTATAATTTTTTCCCCTAGTGACTTATTTCCTCCACCGTCTCAGTACCTTCCTGCAGTGACGCGGGCACCGCGGTAGCGAGAGGATGTGCGCCTGCGCTGCGTAATTGGTAAGTTATTACGTCGAGTGAGTCCCATGGACTCATACTAGTGAATTAAGTAATATTTTATTTATTTGTTACGATTCTTAAATGTTGCTTATTTGTCGTATTAATGATATAAAAATATGTATTTTAATTTTTGTTGTTGTTGTAGGTTTGTAAAATGGATCTAAAACAACTTAAAAACAACAAATTTGATGACACGTCTGCACAGTACACGTTTGCCACGACAACTTCGCTGCTCGATTTCATATATCATGAAAAGAGACATTCCTGAAGATGCGAGCCACTCTGAAACCGAAGACATGTTACCTAGGACAGAAAGAAAGTATTGTTATCTATGTAATTACAAAAAGAGAACAAAGACGGCACATTTATGCACTAGATGTCTGAAGCCTGTATGTTTGAGTTGCTCAAAAAAGGTATGCCGTCGTTGCCTGTAATCGGTGGTAATACCCCATTGCACGTTTTTTTTTTGTATAGAAGCGTACATTTTTGTTGTTTATTTTCGGTTTTGTATTCCTTTAGAAGTCTTATAAAATTAAAAAGAGTTATTAGTTAAAAATATTTGTTATTATTGTAGGGCTTTGAAAATAACTCGGTTTTTTATGACTGTTAGAATACGTTTTTTTTATTTTTAAGAGTATTTCAGAAGTTTATCCAGTTTTGTTATTTTTTTGTAGTGCCTTAATAAACATTTAAAAATAATAATAAAAAAAATTAATAAAAAAAAGAGTTTTATTTGAAAAAACCACGCTAAGAAAATATATGAGTCCAGTGGACTCATGGAAGCTGTTTATGTTAGCAAATTTCACGTAGTGAATTGAGGGTTAAAAAATTTAAATGTGAGGTTTTGTAGGAAAAATTCAGTTGAATAAAAATTTTATGGAAATTTTCGCGTCATGATCTTCAAAAGCAAGAGTTTTCGAAATTGCGTCACGCTACGAATCTGGTTCGTTTTTATGTTTTTTATTCGTTTGTAATTGATGTTTTGATGTTATATAATTCATTTAATTGGAATGCGGAACTTTTGAGGTTAAAATGTGTGGTTTGTGTATGTTTCACGTAATATATTTTACTAGCCCCGCGGTTTCACCCTCGCATCTCCGCTCCTGTTGGTCGTAGCGTGATGATATAATATAGCGTATAGCCTCCCTCGAAAAATGGGCTATCTAAAACCGAAAGAATTTTGCAAATCGGACCAGTAGTTCCTGAGATTAGCGCGATCATATAAACAAACTCTTGAGCTTTATAAAATTAAGTATAGATTTCCCTTTACTTATCCCCTTGGTTTATTGCACACTCATCTATAACATTATAATTATTTGCGTTTTACGTCGTAAGTACGAGGACGGTTCTTACTTAGAGAAAATGTAAACATGTACCAAGGACTAATCTGGGGCGGACCGTTAGTTTGTAATAAACTAGAAGATTTTAGAAAATAAATTCTGTTCAAAAGATAGAACTAGTTTCAATTCTGCCTAAATACGTATTGTTTTTACGTTATAACGTAGACGAACATAATTAAACAAAAGTATATTTTCGCTATCACAAAATATAAAAACTACGTGTGGCACTCGAGGACTGCCGCGGTAAAGCTATTGCCACAGAATACATAATAGTAGCTAAACGCTACAGAACGGACACTCTCCGCCTCCCGCCAAAATTAAACACTTACCTCACCCCGCACGATCAGGCTATAAATGGTCCACATTTTTCTACAAGGACGATACGCAACGAAGATTGACAACATTAATCAAATTGACTTAAAGTAATTTTATTATTTTGGATTTGTGATTATCGTTTTTCGTAGAAAATGGTTAGATATTGTGCTGTTTACGGATGTATTTCATCAGAAAAACGCGAATTTTTTTTTACGCTAGTCACTAATGTGCCAACCATAAAGCGTTAACACACACATTTGCAGTCTCTACAGTGTGACTGTCAAAACGATAATTTTGTATGGAGTGTCCGGGGTGTGCTATTGCATAGCATCGCATCGTTGTGCCGGTTGGAGTGGGGGGTGTTAGGTTTTTTCGTTACGGAATTTTTACATTCGGTCGCCGCGCTCAGTCTGAGATAAAAGCTATGCAATAGCTTAATATAGTATTTTAAATGTGTATTTATGGATATTCGCTTAATAATTTGGAAAGCGTACGTAATGTATGTATTCCCCCGTGAATTCGTTTTAATAGAATGCAAACAAGAAATTCTGTAACAGATCGGAGTTACCATCTTTTAGCTATTTTCAAACGTCGAATAAACATATTTACACATGGATATTAGCGAATAGCGTTCCAATTTCGTATGTTTGTGAAATTGAATAAGAATTTGATTTGAATTCTTGTAGTAGTATGATGTGTAATTTTAACACTGTTTAGATTAGTAGCGGCAGTAGTAGATTTAAGATTCTCTCTTTCAATATTAATTCAATTAATACATTTGGCCGCCATGTTTGAAAATATGTAAAGTAAATTTTTATCGTGAGGCGGGAATCGCATTTTCTTCTTGCTATGAAAAAAAACCTTACAAACGCATATTTAATAGTTAATAGACAAACTGAGTTATTATTTAATGATTTCATAAGACGAATTATGAAAAATAATTACAAATAACGATTAAAAATGCTTCCATAGTTTAAAACTAAAATGACCATAGAGGATTAAATATGAAACAAAGGACTAAACGTTGGAACAAAAAACCTCAAGAGTAATCTTTCGCCCCGGTATTAAAGTGGAGATTTTCTTTTAACATTAAACAGTGCTTGGCGGCTGCATTGTTTTTTTGTTCCGTGTTCTAAATACTTAAGGCGTGGTTTTGGTTGGTGGGTTATTGTAAATTATGTTAAATTGAGAAGTTAACATTTCTAAATTGTTAGTTTGTGTTTCCTTACGAACTTACTAATATTATACAGTTTCTTTGTCTTTTTTTCAAGGTGAGACGTATAGAATTCACGATAATATGTATTTTATGTTTGGATATAATTAGCAGTTAGGAAGGCTTTAAAAAGCACAAAGGCAAGCCGATAGTAATAGCTTGTTATTTATGCAGAGACCATGGTTTTATGTCATTATAATACAATACAATATTCTTTATTTAACACACACATACAGAAGAAAATAAAAAGAAAAGAGAAAAACATATAAGATAAAACATGATAAATAGGTGACCTTATCGCTTTCAAGCGATCTCTGCCAGGCAACCTTTGGATAGTATTAGTACATAATATTATTATGTCGAAACCTTTCATTCATGGACGCGAATCAAAGACTTTTTATGAAATACGGTAGCTTTAACCACTGAGTCACAACTCCATCCATTCCATTCAGGATTGCATCCTCAATAAATGGGCTATCTAACACCGAAAGAATTTTTCTAATCGGAAGAGCAGTTCCTGAGATAACCGAATTCAAACAAACTCTTCGGCTTTATAATATTAGTAAGTATAGATAAGTG
>CAJQZM010033822.1:0-36215 GCA_907164665.1 Colias nastes
TTTCTGAACATTTTCGCTTATAACTTTTTTATTTATAGTTCTACGACAAAAAGTTGCAGGATCAAAGTTGTAGAGTATTTAATTTGCAACAAATAATGTAAACAAATTTTTTTTATCAAATAAATAGTTTAAGAGATATATCGTAAAAACCATATCAACCGCTATTTTCAAGATGGCGGCCGTGGGACAAGGGTGGCGACCCCACAAACTTGGTGATAGCTTCACACTGACCACCCCTACACATCAAAAAAATAAAATTGCGTCCTCTAAAAAATGCAACCCCAAATGTAACTTTTCAATGGACCAATTGCTAGTTAATATTTTTTGAATCTGTAAAAATTTCATATACGAATAGAGTTCATATTATTGGTAGTTAGCTTTTTAAACAACCATTATATAATAGGTACATAGTCTTTTCGTAATGCTACCAATATCACCATTCATATTACATACCACATATATGTGGTATGTTTTTTTTTTATACTAAAACCGACAAAGGAGCGGGCGGTGTACTGATGAAAGTGATCACCGCCGCCCATAGCAATTGCAACCTTGCGATTGTTTTGCCAGCCTTTTTTTGAAGGCATCCATGTCGTAGGTAGATGGAAACACCGAAGAAGGCAAGCTGTTCCACAATTTTGTGGGGCAGAAAATGCCGTGAAAATCGCACAGTTGTTGAGAGCCACTCATCCAGGTGGTGCGGATGGTACTTAAGCTTGTGTCGTGCAGAGTAATTCTAAAAAAGAGGATTATCAAATACCCAACTTCTTACTGTTACATAAAACGATATACAATGATCTTACAACACTTATCTAAGAATAATGGTGACCCAAGGGTATATTAGATCGAGAAGGAATAATTTGCTTCCGTTTTGTATGAACCTAACCACATAAGCGTCAGCTTTTCGGCCAGAGTCAATATGTTTCTAAAATTTGAGTTCTGAAAGTTATATATAGCTTGTATGTATTTGAATTTCAATCTTATCGTGTTAGTTTGAAGGTTTTAAATGCAGAATGTAAGGATTATGTGGAATTTTGCATTCCTCTTGACTAGCTTCACTATTGATAGGAATTATTCAATATACCTCTCATTCTTTTAACGTACAAAAATAATCAATATGGGGACATGGAAATATTTAATTAAAACTTGATTAATTAAAATTATTAACACTTATTACTACCGTAAAATTCATCGTCCTTTAGGACAAAAATCCCTTAATAAAAAAAGATTTAAAAAAAACTAGTAAAATGGAATCATACCTCTTTATATAAAATGAAAGGAGTATGAATTCATAATAACACTATAAAACTCGCACAAAATATGCATCTCAATGCATACCGAAATTCCTCCAAAACCGTTGAACCAAAAATGCTCATATTAAATTAACAAATCAAATCAATGACAGGTAATTTACGTGCTCTTGTAACTTGTAATTTGGTTAACTTTTGCTCGATTTTTTCGCATCAATCTTGCGCACACGCACATTTGAGTACTTGACAGTTTAATTTTTGGGATCCTCTTACAAATTGCCTAATGCCGGACCACCGGGGATTTGGTTAAAGTTAATTATTAATAATATTTTATGTAAAGGATACTGATAATTTTGGATTAAGCGCTTACGGTTATGCTAAAGCTCGTTTGTGCTTTTAATTTTTTTTATAATCAGCTTTTTTTGTAATTTAAGCTTGCATTTTGAATATTAATTGAACCTATAATTATGTTTACTGCTTTTCTTATCAATCACAAGCCTGTCCGCGGTTCCATATTCTTGGTATAGGGAATTCTATAGTAAAAAACTTATCAGCTAACTCAAACGAGAATTATATGTTTGGCACAGACATAATTTCATCTAATTCCTATAATTCAGAAGAAAACAAACATTATCAGAAACTGACACGTTTTATAGAAGAAGGACATGTTTCATTATTTGAACCAACAATAAAACCGGCCAAGTGCGAGTCGGGCTCGCGCACAAAGGGTTCCGTAGCAGCAAATATAATAAATTACAGTTAAATCAACCTATCTCAAAAACTATAAGAGATACTTTGATCAAACCAAAAATCGTTGAAAGAGTTAATTAGCATGCATCACCTCTATTTTTTTTAGAATTTTATACCCCGTAGTTATAAAAATAGAGGGGGGGGGGACATACTTTTTACGACTTTGAGAGCTGATATCTCAAAAACCGTTCACTTTAAGAAAAATGTTTTTTAGAAAACTTTATATCATTTTAAAAGACCTTTCCATTGATACCCCACACGGGTATGTACATCGAAAAAAAAAATTTCATCCCTCAGTTACATGTATGGGGGGCCCCACCCCCAATTCTTTTTTTTACTATTTAGTGTCATATTTTTGTAGCGGTTCATACAACACATATTCCCATCAAATTTCATCACTGTAGTACTTATAGTTTCCGAGTAAATCGGCTGTGACAGACGGACAGACGGACAGACGGACAGACGGACATGACGAAACTATAAGGGTTCCGTTTTTGCCATTTTGGCTACGGAACCCTAAAAAAGGAGCGTTTGTGCCGTGCACACGTGTCAGAAGTGAAACTTCTTTGGTAAGATTCAAAGATACCGAAATCGTCGCCTTACGCACGACGTGATGGTATTGCCATGACGCGACCTTGAAATTTTACTCTCAACGCACCTAAACAAGTTTCACTTCAAAATGTCTCAGTATAATTTTCTTCCAAACGTTCAATAACAAACAGATTCGATAACAGATGTCTCCACACCATTAAATACAAAAGTATACTACAATAAGGTCTATTATTCCGTGCTGTCATCAAATAAAATGTGCACTCGACTGTACAAAGAATTCAGCCCAGCCGACATGGGAAATCTTATTCTATCGAATCGGAGTAAGATTCTGTTCGCGATTGTACGTATGGATGATAATAAATTGTTTGTTTTAACGCCGTGCTATAAAGGAAACGTATTGCTATCATTGGTTAATGATAGCAATACGTTGGATGGAGGTTTCCAGGGTTAAATGTTTTAACTAATTCATATTTTGTGTGTTCACGCTTGAATTTGTGTAGTAGGGCGTGACCTAGTTCAATTTTGAAATAAACTCGTTTTAACTGTTCATCTTTTGGTGGATAACGAACTTCTTAAGGGACTCTTACTTGCTTTACATAACAAGTTTAACAATAAAAATATACAATAATATACCTTCAAAAAATCTGCATACTGAATTATGTCTTATCAGGAATACAAGTATATATTCAAAGTTTGCATAATTCGACAAAAATAATGCGTTAGAAAATAAACCTACATGTATTTAAATAAGTTTTATAAGTATTTCTAAATTCTCTTACCTTGGAGATTATAATAGAGCCTATGTGAGTATGAAGGATATATTGACTATATTATGTTGTACTTATAATGTTGATTAGTTGTTTAATCAACAAAGACAAATTAGTCAATCTGTCGATAACTTTAATTGACTCTGAAATCTGAAGCATGTTATGATAAACAATTATTAAGATATAAGATGTTGTTGTCGCAAATAATCTACAATTTGTAATATGGAAATTGATATAAAAAGCGTCTCATTTATCTTCATTAAAAATTGAAAGTAAAAAAGTAAATACAGTTCGCTAGCAAAGTGCTACAACTAAATAATTTCAACATAAAATTCGAATAACGCCAACAATTTTCAGTACTCAATTGAACCTTAGGATCATGTCTTAATTCGTCGAACCAATGAATTTGAATCACTCTTTCGCCAAATTGTTCGCAAAGGAGCAGAATTGCCCCTTTCTGAACTTAACGAGCGAACGTCACGAGTGATGGTGTGTGGTGGAAAATGTACGTTATGGCTTGGGAATACGATTTAATTTTGAATGCTCTATATTTTTTACGTTTTGAAAAGTACGAAGGACTTAATACGCGTGGTATTAAATAAAAGTAGCCTGTAAGTGCTAATAACATATTATATTCTTTTATTCGTACCAAATTTCATACAGATCTGATCAGCTATTGCATACTATAACAAACATTTATGTTATTATTGTTAATAAAGCTTGATATTAGCAATTTTAAAATAAAAGATTGGATTTTTACATACGAATAAAATCGGTTCTTGGACACGATTTTCGCACTTGAAAAAAATATTGAAGTGAAACTTCTTTAAGCGCGTTGAGAGTAAAATTTCAAGGTCGCTTCATACCAATACCGTCACGTCACGTTGTAAGGCGACTATTTAGGTATCTTTGAATGTTGTCAAAGAAGTTTCACTTCTGACATGTGTGCTCGGCACACACGCTCTTTTTTATAAAAAATCGCTTTCAGTTTAAAACTTAAGACCTCACACATCAATATATACGATGTCTTTACTTAAGACAGTCACGCGATTTTGTGTGTGCAGGTGTCTTTGAACTCAGCTGGGGCTTGATTTAAACAAAATTTGTATTTGTTTGTTTGTTGTTTTAATTAGTTTACCGTTCTGAATATCAATATCAATATTTTATGTTAATAAATTCGAATATTTTGAACGATACAATGGCTGCTTTGATGTTCTTTTTTAAACTGAGAAAATTTATACTATTAACATTAATTCAAACAATGATATAAATCCAAATCATTGACTCAAATTACTATAAAAGTTCAATTTAGTTTTTGTATCTATCATTATTATCACGTTTCTCCATATTTTCCATATAACGATTTAATGCTGATCATAGATCATGTAGCACTACAATTTGGAACCGTTACCGTATATAATATAATATAACCCCATAAAATTGTATTTATTGTATGTATATAGGTATATCGTATTGCGAATTCACGGAACAACGTTCAGAAACCGACATAGCAAATACATCTGAGTCTGTTATTTATTTCACGATATTTATTCGCATTTCTTGTCATTCGGAATAAATAAGGATAGCAATACATGTAGGTCGATCTTCCAATATACGTCCAATATAAATATTCATATTTATAACCATCTTCAATATAGATTATGTCTGTTGCTTAGGAAATATTGTAAAAGACCTATTGTAATAGATATAGGTTAGGTTAGGTAAATATTGTAAATATTGTATTGTATTGGTAAATATTGTAAAAGACCTATTGTAAAAGAAAGAAAGAAATAATTTGAATTTTATATAGTTAGTTAGTTGCTATTTCCAAGCTTTATTCTATAGCTTTCTTTCCGCTCGTGGTCAAAGGAAATTCCCATAGGAACGGAGTTTCTTGCCGGTTTTTCTCCTTGGAAACTGCTTTCCGAATCGGTGGTAAATGGTAAATCTATGTTATGACGATTCAAAAGAGCTTCTAGAAGAATTCTTATCTATACTTAATATTAAAAATCTGAAGAGTTTGTTTGTTTGAACGCGCCAATCTCAGGAACTACTGGTCCTATTTGAAAAATTCTTTCGGTGTTAGTTAGCCCATTTATCGAGGAAGGCTATAGGCTATATTATGTCATCACGCTAAGACCAACAGGAGCGGATCAATGCGGGTGAAACCGCGGAGCACAGCTAGTTGAATAAGTAAATGTTTGAGTTTGAATGATATGTTTTACCGAGGTAAAGAGTACTCAATTCATAATCATATCATAAAATTGCTCTGTTGCGTCGCGATAGAAAGGCAAAAACACTTTCGCATTCATAATATTAAAGTACTTATCAATACTCGGTATAAGTACGTTTATATACTTAACTCTTTCACAGATTGAAGAAAACAAGATAGAAAAATATTAAAACAAAGCTGCACATTTTAATGAAATGTAAAAGCAATTTTAGAAACGTAACATGGCATCCTTGAAAGGTTTAATACCGGTACCTTTCAACAACAGCCGCTGCAGAAGTCAATATTTTCTCATATGTTATAAAAGATTTTAATATAAGTTGTTTGGATATTTTGACAGAAGGATTAACTTTAACAATGCCTTTATAGAAAGTCAATAGACACTTTATATTAGGCAATTAGAAGAGAATCAGAGGTTCGAAGAAATAAGTACATTTATTTTATTCAATAATAAGTGCCTTTAACAAATTATTGTCGAAATAAATGTATTATTGAAAATTTGTTGAGTGAGTATTTTCATTGAGTTGTCAAAAACTTTTTATATGAAGTATTTAATATTTTATTTTTGATAAAATGTGGATACATAAACTACAATTTATACCAATTAATATATCCTTCAACTATTCACTCAACTCTTTTAAAGTTTCGCGCCGTACGCAAAATAAATAACTACTTATAAATAGTTCATATAATAAGTCTGCATCATTATACGAGTCAAGAAGGTGAGAGAAAATATAAAACTTTTCAATTTGAAGTGCACAAGACCCTTAATTGAAAACACTGGGGTTATAGCTATGTTGGCATGTGCCGTAATTACTAGGGGCACTATTCCCTACCTTTTTATTCCTAAGGGTCTTCGCTCAACACATGTTGTATAAGCGAGCGATGTGTATGTGATTTTTTAATAGTTTAATTCCTTTTCCGAAGTGATGTGTGATGATTTAGAAGGAAAATTAGTACAAAAATAAACATATAATAAACATATAATGATTTTTTAACTTTATTTTAAAGATCGATATTTCACCTATTGATTTATCTAACCAAATCTACCAAATAAAACTTGATGACTAAATTTATAGATTTGAAAATTTGATTTGAAATAACCACTAACCACTTTTAACGAACGTTAAAAGTTATTATCAATTCATGTACTTTGAATTTTTCACATCGCTTATGATAATATTCTCATTCGATATTCTAATAGAATTTTACTTGCAAATAAATATTCCTCATGCTATAACTTGATATAGCGATTTTCGCTACGCCTATAAGTGTATCAAACTGTTGCACGTAGCAACGTAGGCCTGCACGGCGTAGCACCTATCGATCGTAGCACTACGTAGCCGTTCTCGACGCAGTAATGACTTTATTTTAGCTACGTTATTTTTAGTTTTTACGTAGCTATAATAGAGTAAACAGTTTTTGTAGTAAACAAGTGTTTTTATTGTAATACATTTGTTATGTTCAATAACTTATTACGATAACCAAATTTTTGTAAGATAAACTTTAATGTTCATAACTAATTTAGAAGTGAGAAAAAACATTGCTTATGTTACAAACTCTACCTCTTCATATTTTTCTATAATCTAAGTAGGCACAAAAAGATTATTTTTTTAAAAATAATTATATAGAGCGCTTAAATTTCATTACCTAACGCCAAAAATACCTCGTAGTCAAAATTAATATTACAGACGTCTAAATTAAACATCCAACTTTTTAAAATAAAACTACGACTCGAACTTTTTCAATTTCTAGTACACTTATCACAAGTCCTCAACGCACATCGATCGATGAACGTAAAAAACAATATGAAATTACGCGTCGAAAGGGGTGATTATTTCAAACACCCTTCACACTGACTGGATTGATTTGACAGTCTACCCTCGTTTCTCCTATTTGATTTATCGCGTATGAGAATGACCGAGTGGATTCATTACAATATTATTTATGAGCCCGTCTTGTATGAAGTGTGGTCACTAGGTAAAAGTTTGATATGTGACTGTGTTAAGTGTTGTGATAATTATATTTTTGATACATTTATAGGATTGTTTTATTCTTTATTGAAGGCAGATATAAGTAAAGAAATAAAATATAAATATTTTGTACTTTCTAGGTAAATGCGTTGATTTATTTTTCCGCGTGGTTGTGTTAATTGTTGATTATTATAGTGTGGAATGAATTATTGTTTATGGTTTAATTTATTATTTGTGTAGGTAGACACGAATAAATAAATATGTACATACAGTCGATAAGATTATAGAATCTGTTTCTCTTAGACAGGAAAGGAAATAAATAATTAAAAATCTCAACCATTCAAGCATTCTTCAAGGACTTTATATCAATAGAAAAGATTGCACTTTGCATGAACTTTTTTAATTAAACCTTTGAATGTATCAAGTTCAAAATAATTATTTTTATTTTATCATTAGTTTAATAATAAATTATAAAATAATTTAATTATTATTATCCTTTCTGACTCTATGTAGAGCGCTCAACTGATTTTCACACATAACAAAAATTATGTACATTTATCACAAAGATTATATGAAAATGGAGTTTTAATCATATGTTTTTACAAACCGTTAAGTCTTGACTTTCCATAAATAAACACGTGAAATCCGGTGAAAATTATCGTTATGAATAACTTATACACATTATACCGGCTTTGCTTTGCGCGTGCCTGAAATATTCTGATTCTTTAGCGAATGTATTGTTTTAGCGACAAATATTTTTTTTTGGTTGGAAACACGATAAAGTAGGAAGTGTAATATTTTATCTTTAACCTGGCTTGGTTATGATAATTTGAATGTATGGTTTGTGATGAATTTTTATTTTCGTAGCTGCTATGTGTTTATAAGAATTATATTTGAAACTAGCGATCTGCTGCGGCTTCGCCCGTTGTACATGTTTACGTTTTCTCTCCTATGTTAACCATCTACTTCAAGGAATATTATAAAAAAAAGAATTACCGAAATCGTTTCAGCCGTTCTCGAGTTATGCGCTTACCAACACATTTTGCGATTCATTTTTATATTATAAATGAGCTTTTCCTTATTCATTTCTTATAAAAGTCTTCTAATTATAAAATATTAGTTTGACTTATTATTTTACGGAGTTGCAGACTTATAATAAAATTCCAAATTGAATACATTTGCATGATAAAAGGCAAACCTTTAACTTATTAATTAACGTCGTAATTATTTAATCTGTAGTTAGGAACAGGAATTTCTGAAGATAAATGAAATTCGAGAAAAAGTACAAAGTAAAATGAACAATGAATTGGATTACGAGGGCTTAGTGAAATATGAAAGTTTCTTTTGTATTTCGTCCTAAATATTAAACTGCTAGGCATAGGATTACAGTTTTATAAGTATTATGAAATAATTCGATATTCGAAATTATTTTCATAACGGTATTTTATCTATACTAATCTATACCAATATTATAAAGCTGAAGAGTTTGTTTGTTTGTTTGAACGCGCTAATCTCAGGTACTACTGGTCCGATTTGAAAAATTCTTTCGGTGTTTGATAGCCCATTCATCGAGGAAGGTTATTAGTTAGCTATATATCATCACGTTAGGCGCGGGTCAAACACAAGCGGCGCGGGCGCGGGCGTGCCATAAGCGCACCTCTTCAACCTGATTTGCAGCACGTCCTTCTTCTACATTTTGTATGAAAGAAATTTGGAAATAGCCAATAGCGCACCCGATGCGCGCCGGCAGTGCGCCCGATGCGCGCCGCGCCGCTTGTGTCTGTCTCGCGCCTTAAGATCGACAGGAGCGGAGCCACGCGGGTGAAACCGCGGAGCGCGGCTAATCTATAATTATGAAAATGAATGGCAAAATATGTTGGTAAGCGGATAACTCGATAACGGTTGAACCGATTTCGTTACTTATTTTTTATAATATTCCTTGAAGTACGAGGATTGTTCTTATGGAGAGAAAACTTAAACATGTACCACGTGCAAAGCTGGGGTGGACCGCTAGTAATCTATAACAATTAATAGCTATCATGTAATGTGGATGATAATCTAGTGGCTTTATCTCTCTGTACTAATTGATTATAATTAGCACTAATGTTATTCTAACTGAAGACCTATGTTAATATTAAAGCGATACTTGATTTGACAAATACAGTTATTGATTAATTATGATTAGTAATAATTAATTTAGGGTGCAGTCTTTCGGGTTACATTTTATTTTATAATATAAATTAATGGAGTAGTTACATTATATTTTAAACTAATATTTTTAATTAATTACTGAGACTTTTTACTGCGAAATAACATCTCATTCCCATGGGAATTTCCTTTGACTACGCGAGCGAAGCTGTGGGCGGAAAGCTAGTTCTTAATATAGTTACACCCACGTTACGTCCTGTAGATTGTACTTTTCTAAAATAACTAGCAAAAATTTACTTAAAGAGCAGACATTCAGTCAATATAGGTTTTAACCAACGAACTGAATAGATTTTAACACTTAAATCTTTCTGTAATGGGCAAGTAAAACAATAGCTAGTTTTACTTGCCCATTACAGAAAGGTTTAAGTGTCAAATTCGACTCAGTAGGTCCAACCAGGTTAGGTTTGAACTGCGACCCTCACGCACGAGCCGAGCGAGCGAAGCGAGCGTGCCGCGGCAGCGGCCGGCAAGTGCCAGAACCGCCAGAACCAATAAGGATATTGACCGACGCCCTTAGTCAATAACCTTATTGACTAATTTTACCGGTCAATAAGGTTATTGACTGGTTCAGGGTTTTGACTGTAGCAGATATAACAATCTATAGAAATACCTTCAAATACTTAGCAGGTATATTTGGTAGTATGTTATTATATAGCTTACATAAATATAAATTAAATTCTCGAGTTCGTGCTATTCCTCCGTGGCATTATCAAACCGTGGAGCGAATGTCTTCACTAAATCAACAATGTCTTTATGTTTTCATCATAGATCGCAAGTTGGATTTACATCGAGAGAATCCTACGTTTACGAAACCGAATAGCGTGCCAAGTACAATTGAAAACGTATATTTAATGGATAGATTTGAGAATATTTTGGGTAACAAATGAATTATAAAATGAAATAGAGTTATAGTTACACTCTTTATTGTGTTTAGTATCATTGGCATTATACATTATTAGGATTGTGAATCATAATATGATATAGTAACTATTAAAATATGTTTTTGCGTGATTTCTTTTGTTGTCCATGTTATGCTATTTATACCTACCTGAAGAATTATCTTTTACTGCTTGTGCTCATATAAAATAGATACAACTGATTTCTACCGAGAAAATTATAGTGTAAATAGATCAGTAGTTTTTGAGTTTATCAATTAAAGTTAATTTCAAACAATCAAAATCTTTATAGAATAAATAAGGACAAGTATATTTTTATTCCAAGCAAAATTACAGAGCAACATAACCCCAGAGACCTCATAAAACCTCACAGAGTAATCTCACACATTTTCTTTATTATTCGTCTTGTATATTATTGCGTTTTCATCGGACAATCCAATGTTTATCTCACTGAGTGGAACGATTCGAGACCATGGCCGCCGAGCCCGACGCGCACGCAAAAGATTATTGAGGTATGAATACAGGAATGTATCTCGGGATTTGCCCCTTTTAGGTAGAGGTTATGGTACGAGCGATGAGCGGAGCGGGTTTGTCAATCACACATAAACACTTATGTCAAACGTAAAATAAGTGTGCAAATAAGTCGATATAATAATATTATAGGCGCTATGTGAGACAGGAGTTTGGATGGCGTCGTATCGTTAGTAGATATTTATGAGCTTAATACAATATGATTTGTACCTATTTCATGTATAGAATGTGGTTGGTAAGTAAACTCTAAAATTATTACCCAATCTACTTCGAAATAAGAAAAAAATACCATATTCATTACAGCAAAGTTGGGTTACGTAATATGAATTCACTGCTTTCAGGCAACTCAAAACAATATCTTATTGCTTTGCTGCTACCCGCTATAATCACCGCTTATCGCGTCGCTCATACCACGATTGTGGCCTCAGAGCCATCATCCCCCTCGCAATAAATGCCGTTCTATATTAATGCAGTAGCTCAGGTGAAACGGTCTAATGAAATATCTCGGATTTATTTCAATAATTTTGTTATTATAACGACGCGGGAATTTCGGTACGCGCTTTACAGAATATTATTTATTAGCGAATGTTTGGGATAACATAAGTAGATTTAAAAATAATTGGTCTAAAGGAAAATAACGCCTACCACATAAGATTAACCTTATCTACATTTAAAAACAGTTTTTGTAGAAGTATATAAGGATAATTATACCAATATGTTAACGTTATGAGCTGCGGAGAAACAAACAAATATCCGTACATTCATACGCAGTCTTATTTGTATTGAGCTCCGAAATAAACCATAATTTTATCATTGTTTACAAGGAATATAAACCATTCGTACATTAGTAGTGGTATTTTCATTTATACCATTAGTAACACAGACATGACATTAATACAAAATTCGTATCCAACTCCTAAATATATACCCAGCGTTATTTATCAAGAAACTCTCTCGAGTCAAGTTACTAGATCTTGAGTAAAATGTAATGCTTTCCAGTCAAATCTTATAAGAATAAAAGTTCCCGAGAAATTGTATTACGGTACACGGTGGAAATCCCAACAGATCACTGGTCTAGTGCTGGATGTTCGCGTTATTTTTCTATATTTTCCGCGAGTTTTATGGTTCCTTTGTACAATGTTATTTGCAGCGTATCCAGAATGTTAAATTTGTACGGTATTTTTATGCAGATGAGTTGAATGAAACGTTCTTATATCTTGTCTTTCTTGCAAGATCCTAAATTATAACTTACTTATTTACCTATTAAAAGACTGAATACACACTGTAAGGGAACATATTTTGATACTTAAATGAAGCTTTTTTTCCTAGTATGTCCTTAACAATCTACCAAAATAAGTCAAATACCATATATTGTCAACGTTAAGCGACATATTTATGCACATTCAATTACATTGATGCCTCTGTACTTATAAATAACATCTCTATTATTTAACAAGCAAGCAAAACGAGCAATCGATGCCGACGTATCTATTTAACCACGGTACAACTAACTGGAACGATTTCCTGGATCTAATCACGTACATTTCTTTGTTACAGGGCGAAAAGGACAATGGCAAGAATTGTATTCTCTCCTGCGAGAAGCGGAAAGCCGATGACACTGACATTAATAAGGACTTGAAGAAGGTAAGGCTTTTTTCTTTTTTATTATAGTTAGTGTGACATAGATTTTACTGTGTATGTCAGTGTGTAGGCAATTATAAGAACATGTTTCTGGTAGATATTGCTGTAGGTGGTAGTACATCTTTTATGCCATATGATGTCGCTTTCTTTCTCATGGGTATTGGCAAGTATATAAACTTATTTTATTCATATAAATAATATGTTTTCACGTACGAGATAATCGAAATATTATCTCGATTATTATATACGGCTATGATTGAACAAATTATTTGAACTAGTTAAATAAATATTTTGACTGTATTTGTAGAAGAAATGTATGCGACGATGCATTGTATCGTAAAAATTGTGAGTAATTTAACAATACTTACATCAAACTTGTGAAATAAACTAGTAACCACTGCGCCCATAGCATGCTATCGTGTGCTATTCCACTAAAGATGATGATAAAGCCGATTGCTTATGCATTCATTGCGCAGAGCGTGTGGGCCGCGATAAGCCGATACCGCATAAACGAGTGTAATGGAGACGTTCTGTCGGTGCTCACCGCGCGAATAGTGGAGCGATTCGAAATGCGATGTACGGTCAGCAAAAATTACATTGAAAATGCTATAAAAATGTATGGCCATTGAAAAATTACACGAGTAGTCGTGATCGGTCTTGGAAATTTGCTAGCTTAATTAAGTAAATAGTAAATAAATAGTATATCTGAGCCAAAATTGTGTTTCAGTTTGTCCAAATACAGTACAAGTACAAGAGACAGCTATTACATGACAAATTGCTCTATTTATAAAACGGTGAAGTTTCGATTCCTCCTTTTTCTTTACCATAAAATAAATTTTACTGAAAGGCATACGTAGATAATGACTTGAAATAACAAATACAGCAAGTCGTGAAATAAGGAAGCATGGATATTGCTTTCGTTGTAAATTATTTATAAGGAATATACTTACTTTTACGGCTGCAAAGTAACTAGTACATTAGCAACCCTTTCTCATTTTCAAATGTTATTTTTCAATAAATTTATTCTGAGCAGCTCTAAAGCTTTGTAAAAATACGAAATTGCTTCAAGTACCAATTTGGTTGCGACTTCACAACATTTTAATGCACTTGAGAATTTTCCAGCTCCGTAGTATTGTTGTAAGTACGGAAATTATGTTGAGTAATAAAGTAACGTCAGCAAAACAAGCGCTGTTCAAAAACGATAAGAAATAAAAACATAAATTAACAGAATTAGTTATTGCATGACAATAGCTAGAAACAATGTCCCTTTCCCCCCGGACCTCTACGCGAAGTAGACGTGCTTAAATAATTAGTGCCAGTTTCTTTTTTAAATAATTCTTAAAAATAGTAATTCATAAAAATTCGAAGTAAAAAAATAGGAGCGCATAAGTTTATAGAAGTTCTTTCTGTGCTAAGTGAACGATCTCCTGTTCGGCTGAACGCCTGGTACGTCGTCACTCCTACTTACCCAGCCCCGCCTCGTGCTCCGCCCATTTGTTACCTGCGCGTGCGCCGCCCTCAACGGTACTCAACCAATCGCATCCGCCCCGCTGGTTGACGGCATACCACTGGTGAGTGGAATCTACGAATAACTTACTGTGAATCCTGTGCGCCTGGTACTGGTGAACCTACTTACTTAATCTTCTCGGATTACTTGAATTGTCGATAACATGCAACGTACACCGCCTAAAACACCAGAGGGCGCTTCGGCCGCAACGTGTATTCCTCGATCTAAGCGACAGCGTCCTAGTAACTCTCCAATGCAGCATATAGATAAACAAGACGAAATGATGGCTATGATCGCGCAAGTTCTCTCCGAAATTTCTGAGATACGTAAAACTAACATAGAACTGAAAACCTCTCTGGAATTTGTATCCCGCCAATATGATGACTTATCCATTAAAATTAAAACCTTAGAAAATGAGCATAAGTCGGACCGACAATACATAAAATCACTAGAATCTAAAATAGAAGGTTTTCAACGTAACACACGCTTAACTTGCGTAGAGATACGAAATGTTCTAATGTGTGCAAAACAATATAACAAGAACAATAGTAGTAGCAGGATAAACTCTTCCCTTCTTGGATTATCGGGACCTAAAACGCAAGTATACATTTCTGAAAGTTTGATTCCGCAAACTAAAAGATTATTTATGAAATCCAAGGAAATAGCTAAGCAAAAAAACTTTAAATACTGTTGGACTTCCCATGGATATATCTACGTAAGAAAAAATGATGGTTGTCCCCTTGTTCGAATAAACACAGAAGAAGATTTACTTAAAATAAATAGCGATTGACTATATTTGGAGATAATACATTCATTAAGACTATTTCATAAACTTATTTTTGTAACGGAATCTACGTCTATATACTGCAAATGTATTAGAATTATATTATTACTTCTCTTTAATCAATACAAAATGTTAAAATTTAAATTGTATGTAATATTTTGTGTCAATATTAATGTTTCTAAAATAATTTATTTGTATTTAATTGAATGTAACGAAATATTCATACAGCTAAATATTGTTTGCTTAAGTAAATATTTGGTCTATAAAATGCTAAATAATAACACTATTTACACACAAAACACATTACACTCATTAAAATTGTACACATTCATCAAAGTTTCATCAAACATTCAAACACAGAGGTGCGGTCTGCTTTCAATATTTTTCCCAATTAACAAGTTTTTATTCCAAACAAGTTTTTACGTTAATATTACTACGGATACAGTATTGCCACATTTATTGCCATTTACTACGAGTGAGTTATGCTTTGTTAAAAATGTATACTACTTTATCAAAATTGCATCTAAGTATATCAATGATTTTGCGTCAAAAAAACTTCATAAAAAGAAAACCGTGTCTAACCAGCGCGATGAATACTTTCCATTTTAATAATAAATATGGCTAGTAACACAAATGAACTGAATCAAGATTTAGATAATCTTCTTGTCTCTAACGCAATGATATGTGACAGTGATAGGGTTTGTGATATTGTTAAAATGGAGACATGCAAACTCACCATCTTAACACAAAACATTCGAAGCATCTCTAAAAATCTACCACAATTTGAAATATTTTTAGAACAAATTAATTTAGATATAGACATAATCATACTTACGGAATGCTGGTTAAAACAACTTCCAAGTATACCATCATTATCTGGATATAATTCCTATGCCACTAAGTATTGTCCATCGCAAAATGAAGGGGTTGTTGTTTATCTACGTACCACGTTAACTGGAGCCGCAGTTACCGAAAGCACGTTACATGACGCTAACAGTTTGGTTGTCAAATTAAACAATAGCACAGCAATAATCGCCATATACCGGTCTCCAGCCACTCGTTTAATTGATAAGTTTTTGGAGTCACTTAATAACCTTTTATCTTCGTTAACATCTTTTGGGACTATAGTTGTTATTGGTGACATAAATATTAATATAGCACAGACAAGCGCCGATCCTAGGATGGAAGATTACTTAAATACTATGGCTATCCATGGGCTCTTACCTGCTCATAGATTTTCAACTCGTGGTAACAGTTCGCTCGATCATGTCTTACTTAAATCTCACCTGCCTTGTAATACGGTAGTTATAAACTCCTCGGTTACAGATCACGCTGCTGTTTTGCTGTGGATGGAAAAGCTAAAAATTAACAAAACCAAGGCTATAACTGTGACCAAGATAAATTATGATAATGTTTCCGATCAAATTAAATCTGAAAACTTTAATGACATCCTTCAGCTAACAGATGTAAATCTTGCTTCCGAAGCGCTCATAAGATATTTGCAAAATGTAATTCAAAGCAATGTGATATACAAAGTGATCACCAGGAATTTTGTGCCAAGGAAACCATGGATTACACCGGGCCTTTTGCGTTGCATAAGAACTAGGGACAGAATGCATTTGAAGCTGAAGAAACAACCTGGTAATCAATCTCTGCAGATTATCTATTGTCGCTACAGAAATTTCTGTGGTAATATTTTAAAAAAAGTAAAGCATGCATATGAAAAAGCTGAATTGAGTAAATGTAAAAAGAACGACAAGCAAACTTGGAAACTGATAAAGGAATTTACAAATATGACATCATCGAAAACTGACAACTTAGAACTATTAAGGCATAATCAAACTATTGATGACATAAATAATTTTTTTGTTAATATAGGTAAGAATATGGCAGAAAATATTACAAAGGATGTAAACTCAAATGACCCAAATTATACTCATAGCTATCAAACACCCCGCGATTCCATGGGCCTAAGGAATACCGATACATATGAACTAAGCGATATAATAAATAACCTAAAAACTGAATGTGCTACAGGTTATGACAATATACCTGCTAAGATCTTTAAACTTTGTAAAGATTCTCTTTTGCCAGTACTTGTTCATATATGTAATCTTTCCTTGCAATCTGGGGTATTTCCAGAATCATTTAAAATTGCGTTAATTCATCCGATTCATAAAGCTGGAGACTTAGATAAAATAAATAATTACCGCCCAATATCTGTCTTATCAACAATGTCCAAAATCTTAGAAAAAATTATACATTTTAGGCTTTCCACTTTTCTAAACAAAATTAATTTCTTTTCAAACAATCAATATGGTTTTCTTAGGGGTAAGTCTACAAATGATGCTGTGAATAACTTAACTGGCCACATTACTGAACATCTTGATAGAAAGAAATCCTGTATCGGTATATTTTTGGACTTGGCTAAAGCCTTTGACACCGTATCCATACCGATACTCCTGATGAAACTGGAGAGAGCTGGTGTCAGAGGTTTACCACTACAACTATTAAAAAGTTACCTCACAGACAGGAAGCAAGTTGTCAAGATTGGAAACACTATTAGTTCTGAATGTACCATTATCTATGGAGTGCCCCAGGGTAGTGTACTAGGCCCAACACTATTTTTAGTGTATATTAACGATCTCTGCAACCTATCTCTGTCTAATGGTCACGTGGTCAGTTTCGCTGATGATACGGCTCTAGTTTTTTGTGGCAGTAATTGGATGAAGACTAAGCAATCAGCTGAAGCTGGCCTATGTAAAGTTATGACATGGCTAAATGAAAACGTCCTAACATTAAACTTGGATAAAACCAAATTTATGACTTTTTCTTTATATAAGTCTACACAACCAAAGGACCTCACCATTACGGCACATACGTGTAACTCCCACGATAATAAAGCATGTAACTGCAGACAATTAATACGCACTGCCACCATTAAATATCTGGGTGTACACTTGGATAATCAGCTCAACTGGAAGCACCATATCCAACTACTGTCGTCTCGTATTAGAAAACTTATGGTTATATTTAAAAAGCTTCGCTCAATTGCTGACCAAGATGTTTTGAAAAAAGTGTACTATGCAATATGTCAATCAGTGCTTTCTTATTGCATTCAATCGTGGGGTGGGGCGACTAAAACACAAATGCTGAAAGTCGAAAGGGCACAAAGAGCAGTATTAAAAGTAATGTTGAGCAAACCTATATACTATCCCACTACAACTCTTTATAATGAGTGCAAAGTTCTCTCCATTAGGAAGCTTTTCATATTAAACTGTCTTGTTGCTACTCATACGCAAGCGAACTGGAATGATCTGAAGACTGTAAAAAGGCGTAGGGACAGAGTTTTTAACATACCATTTGTACACACCGCAGCTGCAAAACGTTTTCACGGTTACTTGGGTCCTTTTCTCTACAACAAAATCAATAAAGTTTTAAACACTCGTAATTTAACATTACCTGATCTGAAGAATAAACTAACAAACTTGTTACTCACCTTAACTTACGCAGAGACTGAGGATCTTATGAAAGCTTAAAGCCTTACATTTTAGAATAACCGCATATCAAATTTATATACACATATTCGTACATACGCACCCTGACACACACACACACACACACACACACACACACACACACACACCGCCACGCTCACAATCTCATACTCATACACACATTGCATGCCTGATATTTTATTTAATACGTACCTTGTTTCTAATTCCGGCCTTTGTTTCTTTATAGTAAAGTTAGTAGTGTAGAGTTTCTTTGTAGTAAAGACACTGAGACATCCTAAAATATGTTCGAGGCAATTTATGTACTTTTATTGAAAAATTCAAAGAACATCTAAGTTAAAATAGCCTTACTTTGATGAAATTTTATGCGTATATGGCGTCGAATTTCTAGTTCTTACAACAGAGTTAAAAAAAAATAAAAAATACACACTAAATGATAGGTTAATGCTTAAAAATTTGCAATAAAAAAAATACATATTATATGTTTTATGAAAGAAATGGAATAATTTAAAGTTCTCTAGAATTTTCGATTATATACGGGAGCGCAAACGTTGTTACGGCAAATCTATATAATCGAATATTCTAGAGAATTTTAAATTATACCATTACTTTCATATAACATAGTAGTTAGTTTTTTTAA
Source organism: Colias nastes (assembly GCA_907164665.1). Taxonomy (NCBI): domain Eukaryota; kingdom Metazoa; phylum Arthropoda; class Insecta; order Lepidoptera; family Pieridae; genus Colias; species Colias nastes. The sequence goes on from CAJQZM010033822.1 coordinate 19,245, forward strand.
ACGAGCTCCTAAAGAATTAAAGAAACAAGTCAAAATCACTCTTAAAATCGATACGGCCTCGGAAATAAAATAAAAATTAAAATAATTATATTTTGAAATTATTCGTAAGAAATGATAGTAATATTTTCTATTCCACGTCTCACTTCTGATTCCTTTGTTCTTATTGATTACTTTTTAACTTGCTCCGACTTTATTTGTATCGTAAATCTTTCTGAATGAGACGTAGGGCTGTCATATCAATAAATAACTTATACAAACATTTAAAGATGTAAAAAATAAAAATATTTAATGTATAGCTTATTATTCGTAATATTTTACATTTTTAAACATTTTAAAGGTTAATCAACGTATACTACAAAATATTTTGTGTTCATTCTTAAACCGATTTCTTCGCTTGTATCGTATTATTCGGTTAGTTCGGTCGTTCTACAATTTAATATATAGACCAGTTATCCGATAAAATATTGTTTTCTCGGTTGGCAGCCCTAAGCCGGCACGGGTAGACATGTCAAACTTTCGCCTCACATTCAACGGCAAGATGCCAAAAGTGATTCTTTTGGTTGGCAGCCAATACATCGAATTGTACTCGCATACCTTATGTTGCGTAATAAACTATTATCTTGTAATGAGTGGTATAAACAGAACTGTTAATAGAATAACGCTGGGTTTTTGGTAATTTATTGGATAATATAAAGTTACTGCTATTTATTTATTTACTCTTTATTGTACAACATACTAAAATAAAAGTACATAAAACAAAACCATTTAAAATGTACAAATGGCGGCCTTATGGCTCAAAGCCATCTCTGCCAGGCAACCTATCTGTAGTGAATTCGATCTCGCAGTACATTTGATGCGTCTATACATAGAGAAGTATTTATTCGCAACAAATCGTTATAAAAATAATGTTATTGGTTCAAATATGGTTATTAACTGTTAGGAATATCGATAGCAATAAGGTCGATTTTCAATTAAACTAAGAACAAGATTACACATCATAATTACAAAGTGACACAGTTAATACGTACAATATAGACTACAGGCCCATGTTGAAAAAATCATGGGTCATTTGAACCACCAGGTGAATTTGGCCGGGGTAAATTTGGACATTTGATTTTGTACGGCATCTGTGTCATACTGTTTCTATACTGCTTTTAATCCATTATTCCGCAACGCCGTACAAAAATCATGGAGACAAGGGGAAAAAATCTCTACCTGTGCTTTCGAATTCTCATCTGCACTCAGGTGGACAGCTTACAAGTGACGGCATAGTGCTGAATCTTATTATTTTATGCTCTTATATCGTTCTAGATAGGTCACCTGGTGGTTCAAATGACCCATAATTTTTTCAACATGGGCCTGTAGTCTAATAATTATATAGACACATTATAATTACAAAGTCGCACTGTTAATGCCCACCATTTATTTTAGTAGCATTTAAATCCTATAAACGCTCACAAATAGCGCTTTAACGCCGCAAATTATACGAGAAAGCGTCAAAAAAGTGATTCAATTAGAGTACGTCGTTCCCATTCAACCATTTCGGGGTCACTTTATTTTCATTATCTTTTTCAAACGCGGAGTTTCTTAAATTTACGAGACGTATTCTGCTCTCATTTGAATAGAGCTTTGAAGATGTAGGGGAATAAGAATTTGGGTGGAAGGTATTTGTAAGGATTTGTACCTATGTGCCCTTGGAATTTTATCTAGCTATGTTTTACTGGCGTGTTTCTTTGATGCTTTTGATGTTAAATGGCGCAAGGTCTTTTTCTAGTAAAGATGAGGTATTTCAAAAAATTCATAGTTATTTAAAATCTGTGTTGTTACATGATACATTTTGCCGTTCAAACACTAGGTCTTGTGAAACTAGGTGAAGCCTGTATCTACTATTATTAAGAAATTTGAAACCGAACAAATAAGAAGTTTATTCACATATTATATATATTTTAGAACTATACAATAATAAACACAACACAACACAAATTTGTTTGTATTCTGGTGTCAACCAACTGTTTAACAAAAACCAGTAAATTATTCACAATGAAAAGGGCTTTGATTTAAACAAACGACATTTAAGACAATGCACCATTTCGCACAAAAAAACACCCCTTATACAATCGTACATGACACACAAATTCACTTAAGGGTGTCCCCAACCGAATAGATTAATTCTTACGGTGCATTTACATCTAACGAACATAGAGCTAGAGCATGAGCAAGAGCATTCTTTCGTGATCTTTTAGTGTAAACGAAAACTCGTACCTATTCAGTATTAGAACATTGCATAGAATCTTTTCGAACGCTCTAAGAACAACGATAGAATGCTCTACGCCTGTTTACACTTAAAGTAATGACATAGTGGGGTTAGAATGAGCATTCGCTCGTTTGATCTAAATGCACCGTTACCCGATAAATATAAACAAACATTTTAACCGCACGCGTCAAACCTTACATCACAATGAGTAAAAAGCTCATAACAACGCGTAGATTGTGCCGTTTTTAAAACTTTTCTCATCTCGCCCCAGCGAAGTTTTTATAAGCGTTTTCTCGACAATACGGCCGATGTAACGTCGATTCAATATTCTATACTTTCCCCTTTTGGAGTTCGGGACGCGTGTGGAAATGGAATTGTTTGTGCTTTGTACAATTGAGTGTTATTGTAGAAGGATGTTTTATGTAGATCTGTATACTTAATAGTGTAAATCTTACTAGATATTATTATTTAAATTACACAACATTAAACAAGGTATCAACCATAAAAACAAAGTTAATAAAAAAATGTGCGTTTCACTTTTGAAGATGTGTACAATAAAGTTTAATATGAAATCTTATCTACTTAGTTGTCATAAAGTAGAAGGAATTCAGCAAGTTACTAAGGTCCCTTAAAATGGTTTTAATCTACTTTCTAAGTTATTTTACCACTGAACCCATCAATTATTTTATCACGAAAATGTACGGAACCTTCCATTAAAAATCTCGTACGCGCTTGGCAGATGTTTTTCCTTGTGATAATGTGCCACAGATGATACTTTTGAATTAAAGCTTTGTTGTTGATTTTATAGGTTTTTTTCTTTATGAATATTTTGTACGATGTTTGTATGGATATGTTGTTACATATTACAGGTTCTGTACTGCATATTTTCTGAGGGTGAAAGCTGATAAGCAATGTACATATATCCTTAAATTGTTATACATACATATTTATATCCAGATAAAACGTGAATGTGAACTTATAGGAGCAGTGATAGATTTCCTTATTTTAGGAATATTGACGCTATTTTTTATTATTTCTTATATAAATAAGTACTTATATTTGTCATTTGTTACAGGCTAAGCTAGAAACAAAGGCGCTAAAAGCCAAAAGACCGGGATTCACGGACGACAGGTACAACGAAACGTCGTACTACATTGAGAACGGTAAGGAATATACTAAATTATATGTAAAATTTTATTCCTAAAAATTAACTAAATATGTATATGTATTTGTAAATACACGCTCATTATTTTTCAGAAGAAGTCATAAATTGTGACCAAATCATAAACTATATAGAAAGAACTAGTACTTAACCAAAAACACATAAAATATTCGATATATGTAAATGACAGATTTGAAAGCTTGTGTTTTTCAATTTATTTTTATTTAGTTTGCCTCTCTACTATATTGGTTTAGTTAGGAGTAAAAACAATTCAATTAGATTTTCAACAGAACTTGCCTTTTAAACCAGTAATTTTAGCCGATTCATTTTTATTATATAGAATAGATCAAGAATATAGAGCAACTGTATATTTCACTAGCTAGTATTGTAATATTAAAGCAATGTCATCTTTAATATCTCTTAATTTACGATGCACCTTGTTCTACACATAAAGCGAAGAATCAGAAATCTAAAAGCGAATTAAGCGTAAAATATGGTCCTTACCTTTGGATGGATGCCAGACCCACCTGCGAATGGCAGACAGCATTACATAGTGTTCGGTATTCACGAACTTTACATTTTCCAAATGCACTTCTTTTATTTGCTAGTTTATGCTGTCGTCCTGGTAGTAAACATATTAGATGAAATTACGTAAATCAAGGAACTACAGTTTCTGAAGGTATTGATAGAACCGACATACTACTCATAGGTTAATAGACCTTTGTATAAAACTATTTATAGTAATAACCTTCAAGGTTTATTAATTTGAATACGTTCAATTTACATAACCAAGAACACAATAGGCATCCAATAAAATATAGTACACTTAACAAAAAGTAACAAATTGGATTATAATTCTTGCGGAGTCATGTTAACGAGGCGGGATTTTTCAATTTCTTGAAACCCACTACCACTAAATGGAGGCCTAATCAATCTTGAGGCGAAACATCTTACTGCATTGCTGTAGTTTACAGGTATAGTTAAATTGCAACCTTGGGAAGTTTTTGTGCTATCGAGCCATCAATGCGGCAAAAATTTCAATATTGTTATACATTTTTGTGTCATGCAACATTATATTGTTATTCTTTAGTTTTAAGGTCAACTTTCTTATCATTGTATATTTTATATTCATTTACACATTGCAGAGATCAAAATATTATTGATTGTATGTATTTAAACTTTAAACCACCACGAGTGTAACATCGCAATCTGAGTGTAAAATCCTAAAATTGCAGGACTCAGGAAAGTGTACCCCTACTACTTCACATTCACCACTTTCACGAAAGGGAGATGGGTCGGCGAGAAGATTCTAGATGTGTTCGCGCGAGAGTTCAGGGCGCACCCCGCCGCCGAGTACGAAAGGTGCATCAGAGCTGGCACCCTCACGGTCAACTACGAAAGAGTCGACCCAGACTATAGGCTCAAACACAACGACCTACTCGCTAACGTCGTCCATAGGTACTTAATCTATTTCAAAAATCATCCTTAATGATAGTGATGCCAAAATCTGTAGATAGCTTACGATATATAGTACGTCATCTGGCACTACACTGAGATCAAAACATGAACGAACATGACACTTGTCTTATAGCTCCGTGAACAGATCCTCTGCTACTCCATCCTTAACTTCTTTCTCTTTACTCACACGGGAACGATGGACCGGTGGATTTGGAACTTAGAACGTCTACTAACCTTGCCTGAAAGAATTTATAAGTTGAATTACCACCATTATTTCGGCCAGTTCGACTATCTGTAAATATTTTGTCAATATACAGTATGGACATTAAAAGCACTGGATTAGCATGTGAGTGCACTATGCTTGGGCAAGCTAACAAGTCATCATGAGATGTTTATTTTTGTTGACATCCTATGACTGCGCCCATGTCTTTAGCTGTGTTTATGTCTGGTTTTATCTTATCTCTTCACTGCAAAAGTACGGAGGACTCTGAGCCACTTAAAAGTTTTTCATTTAACACTGTCAATTTTAGACTTTAATGTTTGTCACTGAATGTTTTTTTTTTTATAATTTTTTCATTTATTTCTTACTTTCTTTTGCGAATTATTTCTTAAATTATTAACGAAACCTAGGTAAGTAATAAAACAGTACATTTAGCGTACAATACAAATTAATCACAACACTGTCCAACTTGTTCACTTACCTTATTACTTAAAATTAATATATCTATAGGATTAGATAATCCAATATCTTCCGAATCTTGCCCATCTATATCTAACAACTCAGAGTCTTATACAAGTTTGGTACCCCGGCTCAGCCTTGCCTGACGTGTGTATCGTTGCAGGCACGAAGTTCCTGTGACCAGCCAACTGATCACCCTCGTTCATATCGACGAGGACATAGTGGTTGTCAACAAACCAGCCTCTATTCCTGTAAGTGGCAAATGAGACGGCCATATTTGTATGCTTCTTTTCATAGTCTTCATTATCCTTTGCATGCGCTAGTTTAAGTTCCAAGGTTGGTATATTTGTTGGGTTACGGTGATGGTAAAGCAGAGGTGAGTACGTAGTTAGTATATGTTGTTTAGCTTTTATTGTTTTGTGAATAAAGGCATTATCGTTTGCGAAGCTCGTAGTATCCATGTTTAAACATATTCCTTTTGGGTGAACGAGACAGGCATATTTATATAAATAGTTAAAATTATTTAACGGAAAACATTATCTTGCTATTATAGCATTGATTTTAATGAACAAATTCCATAATTCTATAGGCGAGGCGACACAAAATACCGCGTAAAAGTTGCGCCGTGATTTCATATTCTCGAAACTTCGATAGCGTTTCTGTCGCGTCAAACTTACAAAAAGGGTCATTATACAAATTATTTGAACATTACCGAGCATGAATTGCGTTCAAAGCATAAGTTGCGGTTAAAATCCGCTTTCGCTACAAAGTCCTTTGACGGGATGTAAAACGGTCCCTTGAGTTTAACAAGAAATATTCCGTGATGGAGTGCCTTTAATAATACCGTCATGTCACTTCGTATCGAGTTTTAGTACAGCTTTATTGTAGTCTGAGTTCATGCTGATAGTAGGTATGTGAGTTATAATAGGGGCTCGATAAATGTGCTATACTTTGATATAAACGAAAGCTATAGATAAGTATTCAATATGTGATTCGTTGGAAATAATGGAGAATGTATGAATATTATAATATCGCAGTACAAGCTATTAAGCAATGATTTTGTGATTCCAAGTACCTACGCATTTTGTTAAAACTTTATCGATATGAGCACTTAAGAGTGAAATGTCCTTTTAATATAATTAATGAAAATTTATTACATTATAAATAACCGTGGAGGAAGGAAGGTAGAAATATCTTCACCACAAGAACCATTCTTTACGATATTTTGTGACAGTATTTGATAATCTAAGAAAGTTACAATTTTACATTAGTAATTCCATACAAAACAAACCGTCCGATATTATTCACAATAAAGATATGCAACTAATGCGATAATCAAAATGAGAAATGCATCAATGATCCGTAGCAAATGAATAATTAATAAACGAACATTCTTTTATAAAGAAGACATTGCGCGATGCTCTATATTGCTGTGAAATAAAATATATTCCCTCGGGCGAAAATAATAAGTTGCGGACAATATTGGAGCTTTCGATTCGCTTATCGGTCGCCGCGGGCATCAAATAAATTAGTGTAATCAACAAACGCATAATGATGTAAAAATCGGTACAGTACGAGTCGGACTCGCGACGCTAAGGGTTCCGTACGTAGGTTAAAAACCAAATTTAAACAAAATTCGATATCAATTTTAATAGACAACCGTTATTATCGAAGTCATAAATTTGATGTCGTCAAAACGTAAAACACGTAAAAAAGGTAAACCCATTCAATTTACGACTGCGCTAACCGTTACTTAACCCCGATTTTTTTATTAATTGTTGATATAGGCAACAGAAATATGTCATCTCTGAAATTTTCAACTATTTAACTATGGGTTCATGATATACAGTCTGGTGACAGACGAACAGACAGATAGACAGCGAAGTCTCAGTTCCGTATTTGTTTTGTTTCCGTTTTGACACTGGGTACGGAACCCTAAAAAGCAAAGAAGCCAAGTCATGTAGATGTCTCAGTTGTTTATTATTACGCGTTCATTTGTGCGATTTTTATTTGCGACGGGCCGCAGTCGTAACTAATGCGGTGGTGGCTGAGTTATTAATCAAGAGATTGTACACTGTATGTTTACAATACAATGGACGAATCGTATTGGGTAGTTTTTGTCGGACATTCCGTGGTACGTTGTGTATGAAATGGAACGATAGAATTTGGGATGATTTCTTTTTGTTACAGTTATGTTTATATTGTTATGATATTATTATAGAGCGCCTAACGATTATTTCTATGCAGTTTCTGAATTAGATACTTATTCAATACTTTTGTCGTAATATATGGAGTAGCTTGATAAAGAGAGGTGGGAACAAAAATGAATCCGAAGCCAATCATTGAAAAACAAATCTATTTTGATTTAACTATTCGAGTTTTTAAATAATTAATCAGAAAATAATTGTGTTCAAACAATTCATTGACTCCGACGGTTAATATTGATGGCAAAAAAGAAAATATGGATACCTGATTATTATATGAAAACACATTGCATAATAAATTGTTTCCAATATAAAGTCTTATAAAATTAATATAGTACATAAGGTGTGTTAAATATTCTGGAAGGTTCCAATATCAGTACGTATATTAATGAGAGATTGTTCTCAGTAATTCTAGAGAACCAAACCTATTGATATTATTGTTAATATGTATTTCGGGGAACCTTATTGTGATATATTAGGAATATTGATTGGTAATTATTATTGTTATTACTCGAGATTGGAATAGCTATTGTAAGTGTAATAAAGCATTCCTTTCGCAGATTGTCAATACAACAAAGCATTGTACCAAAAACTTACGTTAAACAAATTCATAAGGATATTACGTCATATCAAATCTGTAAACGGACTAGGAGTCTGTTTTATTTTTAACAATTTTTGTCTCCCCGATGAATTAAACGAATTGAATCCCTAAATTCAAAGTTAAACTAACTATTTTTCTAAAGTGACGGTTATCAATTTTAATCGTAGGTATAATGCAACTTTATATGAAAATTTTTATAAACTAAACATATTTTTATTTACAACGTATCATCGGACTTAAAAAAAATATACCGGCCGAAACGATAACCTACTTTTTTTGAAGTCTGTTAAAAATCGCTGATATTGGATAAATAATTATCATTAAAAATAGTAATTCTATTTTAAAGTAAATTACACTATTATACTAATGTTATTGACATATTTTCAAAACGATATCGCAGTTTTTATATCCAAAGTAATATTCTATAAACTTTTAATTCAGTCTATGAAAAAGAATTAATAAACCGCGATTGAATACCGTTAAAAATTACTCACGTCCTACTTTAAAATGCGCTCAATAAATCAGAAGTAACACCTTTATGTGATGCACACATAGGGCTTCTCTGTGGATTACACTTGTACGCCACACCTCTGCATGTGTGCGTGACTATACGAAAACAGATATAATCATGTATTGCAATTCAATTATGTGTAATTTAATTATGGTGTACATCACCAATTTGTACTAATTTATGTCTACTTAATATGTATAATTTACGTGTTAAATTAACTTCATGAAAAGGTCGTAAATCTCGTATTATATGAAGATATGCAATAAAAATACATTAATTTAATCCCCGAATTGTTTAAGGTACCTTGACCTGACTCTTCGAAAAGGGTATTAATTGAACAATAAAACGAATTCTGTAATTATTGAAATACGTTTTATGAATTGGATCAATAAATTCCAATTTGTTATTTTATTTTTATTAATTCGTCACAAAATTCTGCACCTCTGCGTATAATATTCTTAATTACCTACTTGATCGAAAATAGATTGGAGTTGTTTTTATTTCCAACTTTGCACTATCTCTACCTGCTTATGAACAACGAATTTACCTAAATTTACTACAATTTTTTCCACATAACTAACGTTTTAACCATTAGTTTCCACTATTTCCGCGACCCCCGTATCTGTTCATCTTTTATTTCTAAAAATTATTTTTAAAGCAATTCTTTAAAATTTACTATACAGGCAACACTTTAAAATTGAAATAATAAAATAACTTTGTTAGCTTACCTTTTTCGAGATACACATAAAAAGGCCTCTCTTTGAACGAAGAGTGCAAACGATTTCTCAACTCGTCATATTCATGTAGGTATTCAGTGCAATGCACATTCATGTATGCACTTTGAATTATTCAAGAGTTGTATGAAGTTTGGCACGAATATCACCCTTATTGTAGACACTTACACATTTAAATAAAACACAAAACGCTATGCGAAACGACAATTTTGGCATAAACTTATACATCAGTAGTACCTACCTACTTCTTGTTCTAACGTATATATTGTCAAATGTTAATTGCAATGTAAATAAATGTCAGAGATGTGTGACGCAATAATCAATAACAAATAAGAGGTAAAACACATCTCTCGCGAATAAAACTGAGAAATTGTCGACACGACATTTGGTCGTCACACGATATCGGATATTTTGTCATGACGATATCGGGTCACGACAAAATTTCGTGTCGTTCAGATGTGTTTTGGCTCTGACCACTGTTATTTTGTGATGGGCCAGGCACGAGACGCCAGTGCTAGCTTGTCCCTTGCGCATCATATACGCCGATGAGGACCTCCTCGTCCTAGATAAGCCGTGCTCGCTACCGGTGAGTCGCTTGTACCAGCCCTCGGAGAGGCTAGCATGTTCTTTGCATGCTCTTTGAGTGCAAACTCCTTTGCGTCTTTTGAAGTATTCCGAAGAAAAAAAGACCGTGCGGTTCGCGCCAAAAGAAATGTCGGTACTTACTCGGTAGGTTGGGTGTACGAGCCCATGGGCCATGAGATTGTGAACAAGTGTTACATATTATTTGCGTTAAACTACGTTTTTACCTGAATGATACGTTTAGTTCAATATGTAACACTTTCATTGAGGAGTTCGGTCAATAGTTGAGACGGTAATACCACCTACAAGTGGATATCGAAAATGTTTCTCTTATTTACAGGTTTGTATTGCTTTAACATAATTTTCTCTCCACACGCGATTTTTATTAACTTTTTCAAAAAGAACTCGTAAATTTATATCAATTAGATATAGTTCTATCGTTTTGTCTATTTTCAGGACACCTTTTGTTTGCAGTTTTATATAGCACTAGATACCCTGAATTAATTTCACACCCTTCTTACGAAACGTTTTCCTTACGAACCGTTGACTTATTCATTCTAAGAAAGTGACGTCAAAATTCAACGATCCGTAAGCAAGAAGAATCATTATAGCAACGGAGCATAAAGCTCTACGTCTTGACATTTTATCATAACAATCACGTAAAGAACATTAAAGTTTTTGTCGAACAAACTGCTGTTGGAGAGAAATTTATGTTTTACATCGAAACTCGCAACTAACTGAAATAAGAATATTTCATATAACCCCAGCTTTTAGTGCTTCGCTTACACGTCACTAGCTTGTGTTAACTTGCACTGTTTAATTATTAAAAATTACATTTAATTTGATACCAATTTTAGTTTTATTTCCTAAGTTAAGTATTTTGGTTGGTAGCGTTGTGTGCTGTGAGAATTAGATGTTCCTCTAAGAGTTTATTATCATTCTTTATTAGATTAGAATTTTGGATGCGCAACCATAGAAAATGACTTTTTTGTATTTAAATCGAACTACTGCTGTTATTTTCTAAAAATATTTAAACCGAAAAATTCACTATAATTCCTACAATGAGTCACATTTTATTAATACGAAATGATTCCTATTACTTAAAAATAATTCATAATTTTGGTCAAATCAAATGGTACATCTTAAAAACATATCACACGCACACAACGCAAATTCTAACAAATAAATAACACTTACACACACAGGTGCACCCATGCGGCCGATACCGCCACAACACGGTGGTGTTCATACTCGCCAAGGAGTACAACTTGAAGAACCTCAGGACCATTCATAGACTGGACAGGTTGACGTCAGGTAAATATATACAGCTGAAGTTTGTTGGTCTGGTGGTATAGAACTGGAGTTTGTTTGGTTAGTAGAATTATGTAAGCGAAATATAGTATGCAATGAAGATGGAAAGTATGTTGGTTTAATTGATTGAAAAGAGCTTACATAAATATTGATTTACATGCGGACGAAGTTAATTGTAATAGGACTGATAGGAACAAGATTAATAGGTGTGTAATATACACTATGTAAAAAAGCAAGCTCCATAGTATGTGTATGTAGCACTATAAGTATTAGAATACAACCAGTAGAGAAATATTTATGTAATTAGTTATATTCAGAAAATTAATTGTGGCTTTTGTTGAAGGATGATGGATGATAGAGCCTATATTATATTATTATGATCGTATCAAAAATCGAATATAGCATAAAACAATAAATTATATCAAAGAAACTATATGAGATAAAGCGATCAAGATAATTCGCTAGAAATTTACACGCTTCAAAAGTATAGATACTTATCTCGTAAAAATGATTTCTAACACTCGCGATTTCCCTTTTAAATGTGAACTCTTCATCTGTTAGTATTCACGGTGGGTTCGCTATGATCCTTTAAAAGCCTTTGAGTGAGTTGATCTTTCAGTACCCTGGTAATGGACGAACGGCTTAGGAAATCTTTGCCTAACGTTCTATTTTTGTCCGCTTAAATATCAATGTTATTTTCAGCTACTTTGAAATGTTTACGTTTGTGAAAGGGGTTTACTTTATCAAGTGTTTTAAGTTGAGGTCGCGACTTTTCAAGATTCTTGACTAGTTGAATTATGATGCTTTTAATATTAAATTTGCGAGATGAATTTTAAATTTCTCTCTACTCTTAATACAATAAACGTGGTCTTTGAAAGTCTGATTTTCATTTAAGCTCATTGGTTTGTAAACAGCAATTGAATATTGAACGATAAAAACCCTAATGAGATAGTACCGAAACTAATTTAAATGTAATAGTTTTCAATTGAATTCTGAATTCTATTTATTGAAAATGTTCATAAGTATTGGTCCTGCAGCCGATCGACTTTTTCAACCATTTCTATTTTGTGTGCTTCATTGAACTGTGAAAGTGTCCTTGTGCAAATAAATATTAATTATTAAACTTGTTGTCATTTTACACAACATATTACCAAAGTATGTTAAGTTTTTTTTTTTTAAATATACAAAACAAATTATCAATGCGAGAGCATATTATAGGCTGTACTATCTATGCAATACTTTTGTTGCAATGTCTTTCCTAGACTAAGGTAGGTATGCTACAGTATTTTTCTGAATTCAGCATGATATTGTTTAAATCACTTTATCAGGTCTCTTGTTATTCGGGAGAAGTCCAAAGAAGGCGAGACAGATGGAACACCAGATCAGGAACCGACAAGTGCAAAAGGAATATGTTTGCAGGGTAGACGGGGAATTCCCTGAGTGAGTATTGCCTTTGTCTCTAATCTTTGTTATTACTATACTTATGTAGGTTTTATCTGCCCTTATTTAACCTTTGGGCAAAAAGTTAATCTTTTCACTTTTATCTATTCTAGCATCAGAACTATAAGTGCTTTCGTTTGAATAGAAGCGTAGGGTTTCAGTAAACTTTATCCAGCTTAGATAATCTTGGGCTTTCCTGTAGCGAAATATTATTTGTAATTCTTTGTAGAAGACTCCTTTATCAAGACATTCATAAACTTACCTACCTATCGAATGTCCCATCCTATTTCGCGTGACCGTTTGGCACCACTTCAACGGTTACAATGTGGTATACAATGTGGACAGGATATAATTTGAGGGCTTTGCCGCTGTCCGACGCTGTCACGTAAGGTTTAATGCGTGACCATTACGTGATTACATATTGTCTCGCCGTGACAAGCCCTAATATTAATTGTGCTGGAGATATTTAACGCTTGCGGTTGGAGGGATTCGCGTGACAGATTAGTTTGTGGTATATCGCGAGGAAATTTGAGACGTTGGGAGTAATGTGTTTTGAGCTAAAGACGGGTAATTAGAACTAAATATCAATAGACTTTCACGCGATGCTTATTTAAATAAGCACAGTTATGCAATACGAGCATACCAACTTATTGTTAAGTAAATATTACTTTACTAACTATTATAAATCACGCTTCCCGTAGAAGTTGTTGTAGTTTTTTCCATACAATAAATAATATCTTATTAATTCTAACTTCACGTTAACTGTCAATCAATCCAATTTTCTTTTGTTACATGTTTTAATAAACCTATCTTTTCATATTAAACTTAACCATCCTCCTTTTTTATTACCTTCATTCTATTATCTACTAGCTGTTCCCCGCAGTTTCACCCGCATTGCTCCTCTCCTGTTGGTCTTAGCGTGATGGTATATAGACTATACCTTTCTCGATAAATGGGCATTCTAACACCGAAAGAATTTTTCAAATCGGACCACTACTTCCTGAGATTAGCGCGTTTAAACAAACAAACTATTCAGCTTTATAATATTAGTAAAGATAGATTGAAAGATCCCTGTTACATTATTATATATCTAATTAATTTTAAACAGAACATCAGTAGATAACAATATGTCAGATAGTTTATACTTACATCTGAAAACACAATTTATCTAATTACACAGTCGTCCCATTAAGTGATTACACATTGTCTCTACATGAATGTTAATTGCGCTAAGATATTCATTTGCGGCATCTAATCGATTAGCAATGAACCGTGTTGATTGCGTGGCTCTTGTACGCTGCGTAATTGTTGATGTCTATTTGTAATGAAAGCTATTGTTCAATCGTTTCTTTTAAATGCTCATAGTCGCGTGGAATGGCGATACAAAGTCTAGGTACTATCTCTTGAACTATCTAGAACCTATTTACATTTGGTTTAGAATCTATCTAGGTCATATTACATTCAGTTATGATCAGCAGTTTCTGTAAAAATTTGTCTCAATGAACATAAAAATATTCGTGGTGACGAAATTTCGCCTATTAGAACGCGATATTATCAAATTATATTACAGGAATAAAGAAAAAAAAAACTGTATTAGTAGTAGAAAGTAATAGAACTTATAAACTTAATCAAAATTTATTTCTAAGTAAAATTCAACGGCTACTATAATTTTTCTTGCATTGTCATCATCCAATACTATTTGACATTAGAATTTCAAGCTTGTAGCTCCCCGGGAATTTAGTCCGATATTGATTTCTGAAACGCTCCGAGCGATGAAAAAATGAGCTAACAATTTTTTAGCAAAATGTCTGAAACAAATAATAAATGGTTTTCACAATATTTTGTTGAAACATTTTTACTTATTTTATTTTATGAGTAAAAACGCAAGCACTAATTTTATAAGACATTTTAAAAACTTCCAAAATAAACCCTTATCTGATAAAAAAAAATCAGTATTTCTATTTTACTAGCTTCCGAACAAAGGTCCTCTCGCGCGCTATGTAAACATCTGAAGCACCCTTTATGTAAATCCATTTCTGTACCAAATTTGATCGGATTCGATCCTTTGTCCTCATTAAAATAATATTCAAAAGCGCAGCATGCTACCTTCCGCATGTGACGCTTCGATGCTCCTCGCGAATATTTTTTTGTTATTTGATTTTGGGACTTATTTCACTTTTAGGAAGATATCACTTTTTAAATTCAATAGACGTTGCCATAGCAACCACCTCCAACCCAAAACTAATAATACCCAAATCAGCAGTGAGGAGATCGAGTGCACGGAGCCAATAGAAGTCGTCAGCTACAAGATCGGCGTCTGCAAGGTGTCTCCCAAGGGCAAGGACTGTTCCACCGTGTTCAAGCGGCTCGGCTACAACACTCGTACGAACACCAGTGTTGTACTGTGTAAGCCGAAGACTGGAAGGATGCACCAGATCAGAGTACACTTGCAGTATTTAGGTAAGTTTTATTGCATGTGTGCATAAACTAACAATTTTGAGCTTAGTACACTCAACAGTTATATTTACGCACAATAATGTGCACATTTCTATTTGCACAAAAAACATCCATCACTCAAATACAAAGAAAATCTTTGTAATTCTTTACGAATTACGATAACAAACCTTTGCCCGAAAAAATTAAATTACATACATATATACGTTTTTAAAAACCCATAAAGCATTTATAGGTCAATATTAAAAATAATGTGGCCGTAATATTCTTTAATAAAGCATAATAAACTTTTCCCTTTATATGCCGTTAGTGTATAAGCAATCCACTTACTTTGATATTACGCTCAGGGAGACTAGAGTAATCCCCTTTGCCAAGGATTCCAAGGTTATTTTTAACATAAGCCTCTAAAACTTCTGGCAAACTAACCGCAACGTTGCAAAATCATATCCACTAAAAAAACTCTTTTTGCATGCAATTATGGGGTTGGCGAAAAGTTTCTACTTTCGTGTTGCCAATTTTCATTTCCAGCGCTTGTTAAAATTTCTTTTTTAATTTTCACCACTACTCCACACAATGGGTCCACCACTCGTCTCGCTCGATGTTTTTTTAATTCAACAATACCTGTTTTCGCTAGTTCCGTATTATGAAAATGAGTGGCTCGTGAAATTTTAGGCAATTCCCCGTGTTGTTTTGAACGAATGCTCCACGAATGATATTCGGATTAATGACAGAATGTTGCTCGTATACGAAATTTGGTTTGGTTCGTTCCAAAAATATGCGGTCTTTACAAATACGTGAGTTAACTATTTCATTTATCTAAATACATGGAAAAAATACAGCCTTTGCCTTTTATATTTATTCAAATCCAAGGTAAACGCAATTAGAAACACATTTACGTTATCTTTTGACATCCACTATTTATCTATTTAAGGTTTATTTTAGGAATTTCTCTCTGCGAAATACCTAGACCTAAATGAACTCACGTATCAGCTATTTTGTTAGGTCGTCTCAAATTTATATGACTTCTATTAAACATTTTCAATTTGAACATTAATTACAATTTCTACACAATTCAATTAGGAATTAAGTAACATATACTATAGATATTATCTAGAATATAATTGACTGTCCAAATATGTATAATTTTGATTAGAAATTAATTAGAGATTTTACAAAATTATCACGACACACCACACACATTCTAGATTATACATAATAGCTTCATAGATTATAATACTTTAAAATCACACATGAAACTTCGAAATGCTTATCCTTTTGCATCACACAACTATAGATTTACAAATTGTCCTAAAATTCCGACATTGTACAGGTTATCCCGTGGTAAACGATCCTCTCTACAACCACCCCGTATTTGGCCCTCTGCGAGGCAAGGGTGGAGACACGGGCGGCAAGTCTGATGAGGAGCTGGTGAGAGACCTGATCGCGATACACAATGCTGAGAATTGGCTCGGAGTGGACGCGGGGGATGATGATATGCTGTTCTCTAAACCGGCTGCTGATGATAAAGGTGAGGGAGATAGATGATATTATGATGATGGGCATCAAATGGTGTAAAGTAGG